>JBAMIE010197969.1:1190-11341 GCA_037177295.1 Kaempferia parviflora
TGGACAACGGCTAGTGACCATTCGCTTGCTCCTAGGAGCAGGCGACTGCTATCGGCTGCGGTAGCTGACTGCCGCAGCCGACCAATCTTTCTGTAAGGTTGTGATTTCCCGTTTCTTCGGGACCAGTCGCCTGTTACTCTGACCAGGCAACTGGTGTAGTTTACATACTCATTCCTCTCATCTCTCGGAGTCTCCCTTTGAAGATCTCTTCCTTTGGCCTCGTCCCTCGGATGCATACGAGCTCGCGGCTCATCTCCATGTCATCCTTCACTTTCCCTCGAACTATGCTTCCTTGGCTCCACTCCATTGCTTCCACGTCCGGCAGTCCCTATGATGTGCCATCCTTCACCGACTCAAGGACGGAGCCCTTGGATGAGATTTTTCAGTGATCTCTAAGTCCTGTAAAACTCAAACACCCATCAAACATAGATGAAACCTAACTTAACCTATTTGACACACACATCAAAATATGATTACATCAACAATCTCCCCCTTTTTGATGTGTAGCAAATATGTTTAAGTTAGGATAAGTAAAGCATGAAAATTTAAATCGTCATAACTAAGCATGTGAAGTATAATCATAAACCTTCCCCTAGGTCTAAGCTCCCCCTTAACACATGCTCAATTTCAATTTTCATTTTCAATTGTTTCCATGTTTCCCATCAAACATAAATGTGCATAATCTCATAAAAACACATAAGCAATACTTAGGTTTAACTTAAACCCTTACATTCTCCCCCTTTTGACAACATCAAACAGGAGTGCATCATTATATAATCATGGCATTAAGTAAAACCTAACATCTCAACATTTTTTAATTCTAAAAATGAAATCAAAAACCAGTCTGATCACGTATCAGTTGCTTGGTCCCTGCACCAGGTAACTAGTACAGAAGTGAGGTTTATTTCTATTTTGTAGTCCGAATTTTAGAAATTCATAAAAAATTCCATAAAATTCAAAAAATTGTGAAATTTTGAAAACACATTTCTTTTAACTTACTTTATCCATGAAAAATATGTTTTCATAAAAATTCATTATATTTTTAAAATTTTGACTTAATTTCAAAAATTTTCAACAAGGTGTAATAAAGTATCAATATTTCAACCTATTTTTGAAATATTATGTTTGAAAACTCTAATGCACAGTGTATGAAACAAAAGGTTTTCAAAACCTTCGAAATATCCAACCATGATATATGGGCAAAGTGTCCATTAATTAAACACTTGCTTTCCCCATAGTTAGACTACAATCACTATTTTGATACACTTATAATCCATTATTATGTCATAAGCATATGTGAATTATTTGTATCATCCTAACATCTCACACTTGGTAAATAAAAACAATCAAAGTATGCAAATAGTATGAGATGAATACAAGGTATCCTCCTACTTAGCCTTTTTATCATACAATTTCTACCAAAGCTAAGTTTCCTTCCCCAAACAAAACTAGCCAACCATATCATGAGTAATATGAATAAGTCTACTGTGGTTGACTATCCTCAAATTCTCTAACCCTTGAGGATTGATTTTGGTATCCAATAGTGGTTCTTCCTAATTGGTTAACCAAGTACTCCTTAGGGATCCAAGTCTTGTCAAGTACTTTGACCATAGGTTGACCCCTTGCAATTAGGCAATGATAGACCTTTTAATTTGATGATTCTTTGTAACTCAGGCCTTTTTGTTAAAACTATCCCTTTGACTCCTAATGATCAAATTTAAGGTATTGGAGCCAATTTCAAACTTTCTAAGGGCATTGGTCAAATAATCTACCTTTTCCCTTAAATTCCTATTTTCTTCTTCTAAACATGAAGCATTCAAATTAGGGAAAGCATGCATATCATCATTTTTATCACAAGACATGGATTCTAGCTCATTTTTAAGCATGTAAATTTTATTTTTCAAGCATTTATTTTTCTTCTTTACATGAAAAACATCTTCATTCAATTTCTTAATTTCCTTAACCAAAATCTGTGAGGGTAGCTTATATACCTCACTTACCGAGAAGTCCGAATCCAATGATGATCCTCCCCCTTCACTTGAGCTCCCTTCTTCTTCTTCACTTGGGCTCATTTCTTCTACTTCGGAGGAGGTAGAGGCTAGGTCATCAATCCCCATCAAGGCTAAGTTCACCACTAGGTGCTCTTCTTCTTCCGATGATTGTAGTGGATCATCCCATGACTCTCAAGCTTTTCTCTTGTGACTTTTTCTTCTCTTCTTTCTTTTTCTTCTTCTTCTTTTCTTCTCTTTTCTTAAAGAGAGGGCTATCATCCCTCATATGACCTTCTCCTTGGTAATTATAGCAAATCACCTTTCTTGACCTACTTTTCCCCCTTGAGCTCCTTCTAACATGAGATTTGTTAGTAGAAAAATGTTTAAATATTTTTCTCATTTTTCTTACCATGTAGGCTTCTTGGTCATTATCCATTGAATCACTTGAGCTCTTCAAATCCGATGATGGTGGGGATGGTAGCTTCTTCTTTTTGCCCTTCTCTTTGTTGACCATTAGTGCTACTCCTCTTGATCCATGGGGTTCCTGGTCCAATTTCTCAATTCTTGATTCGTGGAGCTCCACGATTGAGAAGAACTCATCCAATGTGCATTTTTCCAAGTCCTTCGATATCTAGAATGAGTCTACAATCGAGGTCCATGTAGAAGTTCTTGGAAATGCGTTGATGGCTTTCATGATTATGTCCTAATTTGAGAGCTTCTCACCTACACTTGTTAGCCCATTCAATATTTCTTTGAATTTGCGTGTAGAGAGGTTACTTTTTCCCCTTTCAAGCTTGAGGTTTCCAAGTTGTGCTCGAAGAAGATCCTTCTTTGCTAGCTTAGCTTCTGATGTGCCTTCATGTAGCTCTATAAGCTTCTCCCATAAATCCTTGGCACATGTGTAGCTCCCGATTTTTGTTACTTCTTGTTGTGGGAGCACGTTAAGAAGATGATGGGTCGCTTTTGAGTTGGCAAGATACTCCTCTCTTTGTTTCTTGCTCCACCTTGGCTTCTCTACCTCTTCATCTCCTTCCGTTGAAATTTTGAAACTGTTTTCCATGATAAGCATGATGTTGAAGTCGATTTCGAAGAAGACTTCCATTCTCTTTTTCCACCAAGCAAAATCTCCCTCGAATCTTGGAGGGTGAATGTTGGAGCCGTCCATCTTTCAAACTTGAACTTCTTGGCGATTAGTCCATTGAAGCCGATGAGGCTCTGATACCACTTGTTGGTCCATGAATTCGATGTCAGTTCTCTTCCTACAAGATAAGTGCACAAGTGGAATATGAACAATTAAAAATAAAACAATGCTAACACACCTTGTTTACTTGGTATCCACCTCCAACGGAGGTGATTAGTCCAAGGGTCCACATGATTCGATCACTTCACTAAGAACTCGCTTCTTATCGGTGAAACAAACCTCTGACAATGAAGATCTCCTTCCTCTTTACAATAGAGACTAAGAATGGAGGAAGAAGATGAACAATGAGTATGAAAATAATAGCGGAGCACTGGCCATTTTCGTGGCTAAGTCTCCTCCTTAAATAGGAGGCGAGAGTGGAGCTGAAAAATCCACTCACTCTGCATCAGTCGCTTGATCTTAAGACCAGGCCACTGGTCCCCTCACAACGGTCACATTCAGATGCCCAACGACTAGCCTGATCATCCCCAACGGCTAGTGACCAGTCGCCTGCTTCCAGGAGCAGGCAACTGCTATCGGCTGAGGCAGGCGACTGCCGCAGCCGACCAATCTTTCTGTGAGGTTGCGATTTCCCGTTTTCTCGGGACCAGTGGCCTGACACTCCGACCAGGCGACTAGTGTAGTTTACACAATCACTCGTCTCATCTCTCGGAGTCGCCCTTTGAAGCTCTCTTCCTTTGGCCTCGTCCCTCGGATGCATACAAGCTCGCGGCTCGTCTCCATGCCATCCTTCACTTGCCCTCGAAGTGTGTTTCCTTGGCTCCACTCCGTTGCTTCTACATTCGGCGGTCCCTCGGATGCGCTATCTTTTACCGACTCAAGGACAGAGCCCTTGGATGAGATTCTCCAGTGATATCTAAGTCCTGCAAGACTCAAACACCCATCAAACATAGATGAAACCTAACCTAACCATTTTGATACGCACATCAAAATATGATTGCATCAACAATTTGGTCTTGATTTTATGACTTATATGTTAGAAAATGAACCAAAGATAATAAACAAAGCCTTATCAAGTCCTAAGGCTCCCTTTTGGAAAGAAGCTATCAATAGTGAAAATTCTATCATGCAAAATCATACTTGGGAATTGGCGGATATTCCACATGGAATCAAGCCTTTAAGATATAAATGGATAATAAAGAAGAAATATAAGGATGATGGAACTATTGATAAGTACAAAAAAACCTAGTGGCAAAGGTATTCCAACATAAGGAAGGCTTGACTTCTTTGATACCTATTCATTAGTAACAAGGATTACATCCATTCGAGTACTTATTGATATTTCTACAATACATGACCTTGAGATTGTAGGATCGATGAAGACAATAGAGGGAGGGGGTGAATATCGTTCGCAAAAAACACAAAATAATGCAGTAAAAAAATTAAAACAACACGCGGAAGATTTTACTTCGTTTGGAGCCTAGGTCGATTCCTACTCGGAGGCCCACGGTTTTCCGGACCGTATCATTGGGCAATGCACTAGAAACCTCTCTCGGTAATACCAGAAGAGTGAGTCGAATACAAGGAAAGTAAAGTGTAACAGACTACACTTTTATTGTAGAATTTAAGTACAAAATAGATGCTTTAAATAAATTTACCAACTTTGAAATTAGATCTCGGATTAGCTGAGAAGTTTGGCGTCGGCTGTCGGAAGTCCGAAGCAACATCGCCTTAGTAGTAGCGAGGTTTCAGAGCACCGGAAATAAGCAAAGCGCGTAAGGATTTGTTGTAAGTAGTGATTTGAAAGCTGCTGCTCGGACTGCTTATATAGGTATGCTGAAGGTGCCTTCAACCCTCCTGAGAGTGCCTTGAGAATCAAAATCTTATCTTGTTTGACTCGGAAGAGATAGCCGCTGAAATTTGTTCTGATCGCCTGGAAGGCGCATCCAGTCTTTAGAGGGTGCCTTCGCTAGGTGCCTTCAGCAGGCGCCTTCTCCAGGCGGCTTCAGTCCCCTTGAAGGCGCCTTCTGACACTGTTCATCTAAAGTCAATAAAGTCCTTTTGACCTACAAAACAGTGTTAGAAGCATACAATCTATCTACCCTACAAAATAAAGTTAGTACAATCAAGTAAAGGTAGTAGTAATTAAGTTTTGTTCCTCTAAGACCAAAACTTAGTCAAAAGAACTCAGCATAGAATTCCAAAATAGTTCTAAACTGGTTCGACGCCTATTGTTCCCTCGAACAGGAACACATCCTCACTAGTCACTCTCCTCCAATGACTTACCTAACTTACCTTCCGGAATCGGACATCCGAAACTTTGACACTGGAATCGAACATCTGAATCGCTTATACCAGAATCACACATCTAGATCGCCCACACTGGGAATCGAACATCCCGGATTGCCACACCAGGAGTTGGACATCCCGGATTGTCGCCTTATACCGGGAGTTGGATATCTCGGATTGCCTACACCGAGAATCAGACATCCCAATATGTCAGATTCGAACCTCTAGACTTTTCCTGCAAACTTCACAGATTCGTTAGATCACATAGACTCTAACTTTAACCTACTTGTCATTCATCAAAATCTAAGTTTGACTATCAGTGCAAACTGCACCAACAGAGATATATCAAAGAATGTGAAACAAGATTTCTAAATGGTGAATTAGAGGAAAAAATATATATGGAGAAACTTGAAGGGTTTGTAGCTCCTGGACAAGAAAATAAGGTGTACAGACTCATGAAGTTATTATATGGGCTAAAACAAACACCAAAATAGTGGCATGGTAAATTTAACAAATCTATAATGTCAAAAAGATTTAAAATAAATGAGTGTGACAAATGCATATATACCAAAGGTGATAGTCCCGGTGGCCGGCTAAAGGGGGTGAATAACCCTACAAATAAAATCAACACTTTTTTTTTCTTTCCAATTTTAGCAAAGATGAACACAAGTTAGTTGAATAAAGAAAACAAAAATTAAAAGAATAAGAGGCAACAAATTTTTATTTGGTTTGCAATCGAGGAGGTTGCTAATCTAAGGCAGTGAAAGCTCCAATAAAGATTTCCATTCAGTCAAGCAGACAAGCCTCTTTACAAGCGTTGAAAGCACTGAAATTGAAAAATAGAATTGGAAATGCCAGTACAGTGTTCATAGTTAAGTGTTGTATCTATGTAAAGGATGTATAGGATCAAATAAGAGCGATAGAGGGGGGGGGGGTGGTGAATATCGCTATGAAAATTTTTGGAATAAAACTAAAAATGTTTAGTACGCAGTGGAAACGTAAAAGAAATAGTGACACAGTAATTTACTTCGTTCGGAGCCTATAGCGACTCATACTCGAAGGCCCACACTTCTTGAGTGTTTACTTTGGGAAATTCACTAGCAGTTCAAGAAATTACAAAGTGATTACAGGATGTTAAAATTTAAGTGCAGAAAATAAACTAAAAATTATACCGACGACTTCGGATTTGTAGAATCATGCTTTCGGTCATCGGAACAACGTAGCAGAGTCTTCGTGTTGGCTTTAAAGTAGCGCACAATAGAAGGATTGAGAATAAATTATTGTTCAAGTGTTGTTATATCAAAATGAGCAGTCGAAAGCTGCTTTTATACAGCGCTGAAGGCGCTTTCCTAGCCTCGGAAGGTGCCTCTAGGTCTAACTAGATCAGCGCTGACGAAGTCTACATTTATGTGCCTGAAGGCGCCTTCGATGCCTCCACTTGGTAGCCAACGGCGAAACTCTTATCTGTCAACGTTATCTGTGTGAAGGTGCCTTTCGATGCTCCGAGGCACCGTCCCGCCTGCGCCTAAGGCACCCTCGTCCACTGAAGGCGCCCTCGTGCCTTTCTGTGCGTGGGCTTTGGGCTGAAGACACTCGAGCTCGAGGTTCTTTTCATTTCCTTCTTTCCTGGAAAATATGTTAGTCCCAAAAACGAGTATTACCTGCAAAATCAAGTTAACACAAGTAATAATATGTTAAGAAAAATGCTTATAAACAGCTAGTACTGTTTTGGTTATGACTTTCAGGTTTCACCGAAACCCTATGTTGGACCGACGCCTACTGTCCCTCTCCGGGGAACGCGTCCTCACCTACTCCACTCAAGAGAAGTTATCTTTTGCTAACTGGCACCTCTGGTTGGACTTTTGCTCGGCCTCTGAAGACCCAGAACTCTATGACGTCCGACCCTTGACCTGTCTCGACTACTGTCCACTGTCCTCGCAAAGCAAAGTCTTCTGCTCGGTCTCCCGGACCAAGTCTTCATGCTCGGCTTCACTCGCCAAGGCTTTATTGTCTGATCCTTGACCAGGACTTCGTGCTCAACCCTGCAGGTCAAGACTTCGTGCCTAGATTACCTAGGACTTTCCTTCACACTCAGCAAACACATTATATAACCACAGATATATGACATCGTCACTATAAGTTATAGGGACGGATATCAATCCTGTGGGTATTGAATATCTATATCTATACTTATATTTTGTTTTCATTATAATTTTTTCTTACTGTGGGTATAAATAACATATACCTACATTTATAATTTACTGTCACTATAACCTTTTTTCTAATAGTATAAATAATATATACCCACACTCATATTTTATTGTCACTATAGCACCTTTTAACCATGGTATAAAAGATTTATACCCACACTCATTACTTTTTTTTTTTGTTTCAGCTATAAAATAATAGGGAAATATATAAAATTTATTAGAATTTTCTTAAATCTTAATATGTATATACATATAGAATTTTCTTAAATCTTAAACTTATTAGATTTTTTTTTTGTTTCCTCGCCGAAGCACTTGCCTTGCCTTAGCTCTCTCGCCGACTCCTCTCACGATTCTCCTCGCCGAAGGCCCGAAGCTCTCTTGCCGCGCCTTCCCTCCCTCTCTACGATGACTATGAGCCCTCTATCAAAGGTGCCCTCCATCGGCAAGACGAGCACTCAAAGTCGGCCCTGAGGTGGTCAACAGGGCACGCACGCACGGGACATTTTCTTCTATCTCCGTATTCCCTAAATCTAATCTTCTGCCGACCCTTTGACCAACTATTGTTGTAACTCATCCTTGATCAAGGGCCAGACTTTACTTCTAAAGCTATTGATTTCGCTGCACAAGCGCTGCTTGCAGTTGCAATTCCTAGTCAAGGTTTGCTATTATCTTAAACTCACTAAATGCTTGTTCTACAATGTTTATGTATTAAAATGTTTAGTTTTCACCGATAGTTGACCAAGTACAGCTTGACTATGCTAAGGAGTTGACCAAGTCAGCAATTCTGATGAATCTGGAAGTCAGCAATTCTGATGAATCTGGAATCTAAAGTACTAATCCTCTTTGAGTTCATTTATTAATATTTCTCCTTTCATTAGTGGTAATGCTTTTTTATGCACATTATAGAAAATGACATTGGAAGACAGATTCTCACATCGGTGAAAGGTATTTTCTTATATTTGAGTCGTCTAATATTTGAAATCAAATGCAGAAGAATAGAGGAAATACATAAATATCAGGAGAAAGAATTATAAATCACTTGATGAGTACAAGCTGTGTACCAAATATTTGTCTTAATGTAGAATAAAATTGATAACAACTTACATTTATTTATCCAACTTTACTATTTGTGGTTTTTGATACATAATGCATTTGATCTCTTAATTCAATTCAACAAAATTTTTTGTTGAAGTAAGTTCATGTCCAAAAATACCCACAACTTTATCTCAAAATTGATGTAGTCGATTCCAAGTATTTGGGACAAACACAACTATGACGACAATGATGCTAACTTTGTTGCATGATGTTAGAACTGCTTGAGCACAATATGTATATTTTCTCCCCCAATTTTGACACAACTTAGTTACATTATTTCTGTTGCTCAATTTATTTCTATTGGCTCTCCAATGTGACATTTTTTCATTATTATAAATTTTAGTTTATGTGTTTTGTTAATGAATTATTTATACCGTCTCAATTTTCTTATTTTTTATCTGAATTTAAAGGGCCCATTTTTTTTTTTCACCGGAACCTTCAAAGTTAAGGCCAGCCTTGTGAGCACTCTCTAGCTCTATCTTCCCATGTTGATTTTCTCCACTGTGTCTTGCCCTCCCTTGCTGCAACGAAACTCCTTGCCGGTAAACGCTCATGCTTTTCATTTTCTTGTTAAGCACTACTTCCTATCAATTTGTTCTGCACTACTTCCTAATGATCTCATAAGCAGAGTTCTTTTTATACTTCATGATAGGTTTAGAGATAGTCGCTCATCTTGGTTCTTATCATCATGGTGATTCTGATCTCTATCATTTTCATTCATGTATTTACCTTTGTACTTGGTGTTTTCATGCTTTTCATCTTTATGGCTTTTTCTTCTGCTATGATCTCGTGAAGATAGTCTTCTACCATTAGCGTCGCAACTATAGACCGGAATGCTTAAGCTTAGCCACTCATCTAAACCTTATGTCATAGACTATTATAGCTATCATATATTCTTCAAATAAGAAACATATGTTCTAGTTTTCATTACTGTTTATTCATTTTCTTTTTTACATATCTTGAATTGTAGCACTCTGATGGATTCTAGAGATTGGATGAGTGATCCAATAAAAAAACCGAAGAATATATTCGGGGAGTTAATGAGTTTCTTGAATTCGTATTTCAAAATTTAGAAGATGATGAAAAAATCTTTTGTCCTTACAGAAAGTGTGCCAACACTCACCTTCATAGTAGAACTATTTGCATCTAACTAATCTACACCGAGGGTTCTTTTGAGGGTATAGACAGTGAGTTTTCGATGGTGAAAGACCTACTATACCTTCAAATAGACCATTTGAAGAGCCTAGAGAAATGGAACATGACATGGAAGGACTACTTGAAGATGCTTTTGCAATGCATCCTATGGAAGAAGAGACACATGACAATAATGTGTTGGGTCCAAAAGAGTTTTAGATATCTCCACAATGACATGATATTGTCTACTTTGGGCCTAAGCCCTCATGGTTTTGCTCTTGGGCTCTACCC
>JBAMIE010197976.1:0-23355 GCA_037177295.1 Kaempferia parviflora
TTAGACTTTTTGTACCTAAAAAATATAAGGGCAATTAGGTAAATTAGTGTTCGTTATATTTGGTTAGGGAGTGAAAAGAAAACTTTTTTAGTATAGGAACTGCATGCAAAGGTCAAGTTTTAATTGGGAAGTTTAAAGCAAGTTACCCTAATAATAACGCCACTTTTATCGTTGACGACTCTTCTCATGTACCAGTTGTAATTCGTCGAACATGCCACATCTTCCAAAGAGATGCCGCATCTTCTCATACAAATTTTCCATCTTTTGTATGATGTAAATAGGAGAAAAATTTTAACTATAAAATCTTTCCACGGTTTTTATTTTCATCCGTCCACTAAACAGAGCATTATAATAGAACACTAGATTGACGTTGCAATTTGGACAGATACCACATCATATACACAATTAAATTCAATTAATGAATTCTTCCAAGGATGGATTCGTAAATCAAATTCATTTAGTGAAAAAAACAAAAGAAATTTACAATTTGGACCAAGATGCAACGTCATATATCACAATCAGAGTCTTACTCGTGTTTTCGACGGAGCCTTAAACAAATACTAAAAAGTGACCATTTTTCCTATAAATAACAGTAAAATTTAATGCCTTAAACAAATACTAAAAAGTGACTTTTTTTTCCTATAAATAACAGTACAATTTAATTTACAGATAAAAAAAATATACTAAATGCATAAATAAATCAAAAACAATATACTACATATCAATAATAAATTAACAAATATTTTAAATAATTAAATAAACACTATTCGTTTAGCTATTTTAGAGGTAAACATATTTATCAAATCTGCATAATTTAATTGTTAGATTATTTATTTCTCAATCGACAATATTGTTAACTCATTTAATCTATTCTGTGACATTGAGATCAATACGGTGGCTATAGAAAGCGGCAGTCGGCAGCCATCACACGATTAGGTCACAGTTTGCATGAGCGGTCGGCTTAGCGTGCGATAGCCACCGCGCCGTACAATTAGGTCATATGAGCGAACTCCGACTGCTGGCCCGCGTCACATGTGATAGCCACCACGAGAATCATCACAATCATGTAGCACGAACAACCGTTGTTATGCAATTAGGACATAATTAATGTCACGTGTTGCAAGACGAAGAAGATGGTAGGAGAAGTATATTAGAATTACCTATTGTTTGGTGGATCCATATCTTGGTGGAAAGAATACCGGAGAAGAAATCACATACAAAGACGTAGAAGAAATCATATGTAAAAAAGAATCATGTGTCGGTATATACATCTAGGGGTGAGCATTCGATTTATTCGGTTAATTCGGTTAATTTGAAATTAATTTTGTATAAATTTTATTATTATTATTTTAAATAAATTTGGTATTAATTCAGTTAATTTGGTCAATTCGGTTAATTCGGTATTAATTTTATTTAAACTTTGATTCGATTCAGTTAACCAATATTAAATTAATTTTCGATTAATTTATTACCAAATTAACCGAATGCTCACCCCTATATATATCGGACCCGTAAGAATAAAATTTAACAGTCGTTTAAAGTCTATGTCTTTTAATTTTTTTCTTTGATATAATTAAAAACATATGGACCCTTCTTGGGCCTAGGCCATTACCTCATGGAAGGCACAATTAAATTCAATTAATGAATTCTTCCAACATATTTAAGTTTTTAAGAAATTAAAACCAGTTTAATTTTATCCAATCTGCTTCTGTCACATCACTAGGAATGCAGTTTCTTCTGATTTCACTTTGGTGAAAACAAAGTGATTTACTTGGAGGAATAAAAGAAACTATTGAATTCGATATTCCTCCCAGTCCTCTCGAGTAAACAGGAAGGGTCGGTTTAAAAGAATGCTAAACTTCCAATCACCTAAATATACCATTCGAGGCTAGCGAACACTAAAATCAAATCAAAACTCATCAGAAAATTGAAATGTAAATGGCATGGTTTAAAGTCTTGCTGATTTCCTCGATCTCTAGATCAGATTCCACTGTAAACTATGTAAACGAAGGAGGAACGCAGAACGATTTGACACTCAAATCGATTTAAGACAGAAACTATTCTGATCATATTCTAGCTAGGGTGAGCATTCAGTTTATTCGATTAATTTGGTTAATTCAAAATTAATTTTGTATAATTTTTTAAATTATTTTTTTAAACATATTTGGTGTTAATTTAGTTAATTTAATTAATTCGGTTAATTCGGTATTAATTTTATATAAACTTTGATTCGATTCGGTTATGAAATATTAAATTGATTTTCGATTAATTCGGTTAATTTACTACCGAATAAATCGAATGCTCACCCTATTCTAGCACAAAGCTTAAACAAACAAGGCAGAAAACCTGCAATATAAGAAACACACATCCAATGTGTACCTACCTGTTCATTCGTTGAAAGATCAAATTGGTAAGAGGGTATGCACACTGTTTCATTCATATAAACCATAGGCTTTGAATCTCAAAGAAGCTATTCCTTGTGTAATTTTTGCCATAAATCTCTAAGGAATTGCTTAAAGACTTAAAGACCAAGAGAAGCTTATTATGAGTAAGTATTGGATGAAAGACGAGGAACAAGGAAAAAAAGGACGTATTTAAGTTTTCTAACACCTCAGAACTAGGGCTGTAAATAATTTTTATAGTATTCAAATTTGTTTGATAAGGTAACCAAGCAAGTCTAAAATGAACCAAACTTTTGAAATAATTGTTCAAACTTAGTTTGGTTTCTTTTTTATGAGTTCGAGCTTGGTTCGTTTAAATATTATTGAACTCTCAATTCAAGCTTGTTTAAAATTTTTACATTTTAAATTTGTTTGGTTGGTTATTGAGCTTGATAATACAAATTTATTTGTTCATTTTGAAACTTTCTTTGTTTATTTAACATGTTGATAAGAGTTGAACATGATTCACAAATATTCAATATTGTTCATGAATATTATTCACGAACACTACTGTTCACAAACACTAACAAACTGAACACGTTTTTTTTTTGTCACTGACAAACTGAACACGTACAAGTTAAAGTTCTTTGTATAGTTTAATGAGTTGTTCAAGCTTGTTCAAACGAACATAAATAAGCTCTTACCAAGCTAAAAACTAAGCTCGTTCACAAACGTTCGGTTCATTAACAACCCTACTCAGAACTCTAGTTGAATGAAATCAAAACATTCCTTTTCTGTGCATGCAAAAAACTCAAGAAGGTGGTGCACTCTAATTGAATGATCTGAGTAGTCTTCGCATAATGCAAACAACTGAACAACTTAAGAATAGAAATTTCTACCTGTGTCTAAAAACAAACACCCAATTTAGCTTGAAAGAAGATAGACAAGATTGGACAAGGAAGCCAGAAAATTTAGATATTGTTGGATCACCACGAACTAGCAAAAGCAATAAAGAGCAAAGCAAGGAGAATTGAATAACCTAAAAAAAAAAAAAAAAAAAGTTAACACTCAAAGCCTTCTACATCAAGAAATCTAATGGAGGAGGAGTGAGAAAGGAAGAAGGAGAAAATACCTTATGAGTCAGTCCGTCAGTCCTCCGGCGAGACCTTAGCTCGCTTCTTTGCAGAGAAGCCCTTCAGGAAGGCATCCAGAATCCTGCGCTGTGAGTCGAGGATGAGTTCTGTGCGCTTCATCTCCATCTCCATTCTCTCCTTCTCCATCTCCCTCGCCATCTCCAGCTTCCTCTGCTCCATCCTCAGAAACCCGTCGCCCAGCATCCTCACCGCCGCGACCATGTCGCTGACGGCGGTCTGTTCCGTTTCCACCCGCCGCCGCCTTCGTTTCTTCTCCAGGTTCCGTCGCATCTCCTCCATCGCGGGCTGCCGGCCGCTGCCGCCTCCGTGACCCTTGAAGAATCGGGTCGTAGGGTTAGGGCTCATGATGTAATTCGAGGCGGACCTGTCCTCGGCCCTAGAGATCTTAGATCGCACCGCCTTCGGGATCGAGAAGGTGAGTTCGCCGATGCCTCCCCGGCCGTTGGCCATCTGGAGTTGCGCGGAGCGGCTGTTGCCCCATATGCCGGACCCGCGGCGCGCGTCGAAGTCGTCGTCGTCGTCGTCGTTATTGTCTTCGTCTAGCTCCTCCTCCTCGTCGTCGTCGTCGGAAGGGGGTGGGGGCGCGGCGATAGAAGGAAAGGCGAGGGGGCGGCGGGGACCGCCTCCGTGTTCCATGGCGTCCATCATGGGGAAGTAGACCCAGGAGGAGACTGGGGCGAGAGAAGGATCGAGGCGGAGGGACTTCTGCATCTCGCTGCGGTAGCGCTTGCGGATCTTCTCGACCTTGTGGCGGCACTGGACGGCGGTCTTGGGCGGGGAGAGGCCGCATGGGCAACGTCGGGCGACGTCGTCGGCGACCTCCTCCCAGTGGGGAGCGCGGAGGTTGCCGCGGCGGAGGGCGTACCACTTGTCGCGATAGGCGTCGATGAGGGCGAGGGTTTCCTCGTGGTTCCAGATGGGGGCGGCGAGGCGGCGGGAGGCGGAGGGTGCGGAGGGGGGAGGCGGAGGAGGGAGGGAGGCCGGTCGGGAGGGAGGCGAGGGAGATCTATCGGAGGAGGGAGAAAGGGAGGGGGATCCAGGTTCGGTGGGGGATGGGGGAGGATGGCTCTGGGAGGAGTTGGGAGCGGCGGCCATCACGGATGAGAAGGAGGAAGAGGAGGAGGTGGCGGCGGCGGTGGTGGGGAAGACAAGGGGGCGTGATAATGAAATGGTGTGGTTTTGTTTGGTAGTGAGTCAGGGCACCGCCCGGGGATGGGCGGCTTAGGATGCGTCCCGCACGCAAGCGGAGTGGGCGTTCCGCTTCCGATGAGAGAAAGTGAAGATGATCCTCGGTGATCTGATTAGCTGGGGGCGGCTGGGACTGGGAGGGCGCGGGTGGGGAGGTGGGCCGCCTCCACCGGGGCACGGGCGGTGCGCTGACCGGGGCTGCGGGGGCGGTGGGGCTGACTCGGCCCTCGGCCTCGGCCTTGGGTGGAGCTGTTTGGGCTCAACGGTGATTGCGGAAGACAACAACCACCACACCATCGAAGATTCCGTATTTACAATTAAGCCCTTCCTTTCCTCATTATTCAAACCCAAATTTTACTTTTCCAAGTCAACTACATTCGATCCAAACAAGGGACCCACGTGCTGAATTTTTTTTTGAATTTTCTCATTTTCTTCTATTTTCTTCCCCTCCGTTTTATTGTCACCTAAATTGGAAAAATAAATAAATAAAAATACAATAAAAATAGAATTTGCGTAGGCTAAAGTCATTTGGTATTGAAGTGTTTAAACTCGGGCAATAATTGGAGATGGATGGGAAGGATGAAGCTACAAATGGTTAACATAGTTCACTTTGTTACATCACATAAGCATCAATCTTGATGCACATCGCAAGGCGATAAGCATTGTTTGTTTCCTGTATCGAGAAGCATATGAACTTAGCAACAGCCAAAATGCACTCTGAGTTATTAACAACTATGTATCAGGGGCTATACAAGAAAGGATTAGTTAATGCCAAAGGGGAATTAGTGCTATAGTGTTCTATACTCGATCCTCTCTTACATGCGTTACTGGAAACTCGATGATGGACCATCATCAGTAGTAGCTTCCTGTCGACTATCTGTTGTCGAAGCATTTAGGTTCCTTTTCCCTCTCCTTGGATGGTACAACAGTTCGGCTTCAGCCTAGTCTGCATTGGAAGGTAAGTCCAGAAGCAAGTCACCCTCAGAGTAATTAGCAATGGATTGAGTTCGGGTGGTAAGCATGGAGCTCCTGTCCGAAAAGTCGTGGTTCGTAAGATCATTTATGTTTGCAGTTCCTTTGAAAATTGGGGTTGAGCATTTAGAAGGAGGATTCATGACCCCGGACTCGCGCAATCTCTTGGGGGTTCTCAAAAAGGTTTTGTGATCTGCAATTCATAGCACAACAACGAATCCATGGCTTAATTCACTCGAAGAGTTATTGGAAGGCGAGTTGCGCTTAAGAGAACAAATGTACATATTCTGAAAGCCTAACACCTATAGTTATGAGGTTAAAGCATCTTTCACACAAATTAGCATCATGAAGTAAAAAAAAAACTTAGTATGCGAGTAGCAGAAAAGATTTTCATATATAGTATAATTTGCGACATAAGATCAAAATCAAACCTAGATTGTGTTGATCTTTCTTCTCATTATCTCTTTTCAGGGATGTGAAATTGGAAAAATCAGGTAGAGTTTGCCGGTTTGGATTTCCATTTCCTCTTACCTTCTTTCCAGATGCATCCTACAACAAATGTACTCCAAATTAGTCAAACTAAATATTTTCGGCAACTTTGTATTCCCAAAGTCGATAACCACCCTTTTACCTCTGTCTTCAATACCCTGCATTTTTCGACACTCACTCCTGATAAAGAGAGATCATAAACTCCTTCGCGAAGTAGTCGCTGGAGGCAAGATAACGTATCCAAGAATTGAGGACAGGTAAACATGCTTTTTAGGCTGGTAAATCATGAAAGTAATAGAATTAGAGAGCAACTGTTACAGTACTAGAAGAATGAGCTATAAAAATGCAACAACAAACCTTTCGGGAGGTTCAGCAGTGTCTACAGCTGGTAGATATTTCATCAATAATTGTTGTTCCTCGAATGTAAAGGATTTCGTGAAACCCTCAAAGTTGATGAAAGACTACCAAAGTACAAAACTTATCAGATCAAACACCTTCTCGTAGACTATGTTAGTAAACACAGTTTAGCCAACAAAAGAACATGAAAGCACTACTCACATCTAAATCTGCACAACCCGATGGAGAGCTTCTGTCTTGCAGTATCATTAACTTCTCGTCCAAAATTTTCTCACTGCTAATGATATAAATGTGGAGGTCGAATCAATCAATATAACTTTGCAACCATTAAAAATCTAGTGAGGAAATTACCTTTTGGCATTCTCACAATGCATTTGAGCTGTTGGCTTTATCGAGCCAATACAAGAATTCATAGAAGTTATTCCTTTTCGTTCAGTGTTTATGTACAAGGGTACTGAACCTGAATAACCATTATTAGTAATGTATGATTTGTCTATAGTAAATGAGCTTGCTTCTGATTCCTCTTCTACAAATTTTGGGCTTGGATGCTTGATGAGTACACCTCCATACCCAATCTCTGAACACCCAAATGGATTTCCACTTTCATAAAGCAGATCGTCTTCTGACATTCTGGACAGATTAGAAGCCTGCTCTTCATACAATATGGAATGCAGGTCCTTCGTGAGCTTTTCAACAGGAGAAGGCTTTTGGCACGAGATAAATATCTTTTTCTTCAATGGCTCTAGTGAATGCCATGCATTAGACTGCAGTGATCCTGCAGAAAGAAATGAAACAGTATCTCATTGATTGTCCAGTTAGAATTTCAAAGAATTACCATGCAAGACTCGCATTTCAGTGTCCAAATACAATCCATCATAGATAAATAAGAACATGAGCAGCTGAAACTAATAGTATAAATAAAAGTACTATTAATATTAAGCTCAGAGGTCATAACATACTCAACTCTGATAGGACTGGACTTTGTATGGTTCCTCCATCCAACGAAATTTGAGCCATATATAATTTAATTCTTTTTCCTCTATAAAAAATGTATGAAGGCCAGAAGTCCTAATATTCTTTAGCTTTCAAACTGAGTCTTTTAACTATTACAAGAAATTCGGTAAGTGAATTATTCTTAGGAAATGTTAATAAGACCAACAAAATGGCACTGTTTGCCTATTACTAATTAGACTAACTCCGATGTCTCTCTTCCAATAACAAAATCCAGCATCCAACAAGACTTACAGATAACCACCTTAGTTGTCCCCACACAGGTGTTAATGGCATGAGAATGTAATGGAGCAAAGGCATGATTAACCATATGAACACGGGAAAGAAGTAAAGCCAAGAAGATATTGGCCTGTCCATTGGTAATACTACTAAAGAATACATAGCTTGCTATCTTGAATTCAACAATTCCTTTTATGCTGGTATTTCATTTCACACAGTGCTTCTTTCTAAGAAACCAAAAGAATTTATATTTTATTACCAAGAAAATGAAAGTTTTGTTATTGCATAAACTAGTGAGAACAATTTATTTTATACTTTACCATAGAACTCATTGACAAATGTAAGAAAGATATCTAGATGATTATTGGAAAGATACTAGTAATACATTCATAAAGATGCAATTGACAGACCAAATATGACACAGATGCACACAGAAAGGCGGTTTAACTGTTAGCATGTATGTCAATTTTACTAGAAAATTATAGCATACAAATAGTGACCATCTTAGTGAAATCCACTTATGATCTTAAGATCATCTATCTTCTGAGCAACATCTTAGGATTATTTCCGGATTACATTACTATACAAAAGGAGAAATTTGTTATAAGACTTCTCATTTTTATAAAATAGAATATCTTAAGGTCGATGCTGTGAGATCATTTGTAGCACAGTAACTATCAGCTCTACATGTCCTCCTGAGAAATGAAATAAGAGAGAAATTGAAAATGTAATTCAGTTGCTAACGAGTGCGACTGAGGTTTTCCTACAATTGGTATCAGAGGATCAGAATGAGTAGATGATAACCTGTTATATCGCTTGCTTCGATGGTGTCAAAATGAACACAACTTTCTGAACCAGATATTTCAGATTCAGAACTGCATTGATTGCTTTTATCCCCCATAGCAACCTTGCAAAAGTTCTGGTCACAATACTGCATTTCAAATTCACTTTCCAACATATCATTTTGATGATTTCTCTTTTGAAACTTGTGTTCTTTGGGCTTGAAGGATATTTTGATTTTTGGAACATTTAACTCAACTGAATTGAAAGGCTCACGAGCATGCATTGGTGTATAGTTTATCAGTGAACCCTTAGTTCTCCACCTGGATCCACATGCATTGCATAGAACTGGCTTTTCAGGTGGTCCATTTCGCCATAGAGGAGTACCTATTAAAAGTAAGCTTCTTTCTTAGAAACACATGTTTAGCTTGCATTTATCAAGATAACAGTGACACCAACAAGCGAACATTCTAGCCTTCCAAATTAGCAACACTGAAAATAAGGACTAACCAAATTGGAAAGATTGTGTAAAACAAGATGATCAACTCACTAAACCATGTCAACTATTCAGCTTACCATGTAAACAAGAAAAACTGAAGTAGGACCTTGAGAACTACTGTGCCTCCAAAAATCACTAGAAAGTAGCAAGATACTTAGGTAGCCACAGGAAGAATTTATACGTCCCACGCAACTTATTCTTACTTTCTAGTACGAGTGTGATCTTTATCATATCATCAAAATCCAAATGCCAATTTCTGTTGTCTATTTTTAAACAATTTTTATAATCAATGAAATAACTTCCATAATTTCATTAGATTTGTGAATAAAAGTGGTACAATGTGATCATCAGACAAGAAGAATCATTGAATGACAAAGTTAAACAAACAGCCACATGGGTGATGCCATGTATTGATAACAGATGATTGTTTGAGTCTTCAAATTGAGTGTCTTAATAGCAGATGTTCACTATGCAAAAAGAAAAAAACATATAGGCAGAACCAAATAATCAACTGCATAGAGCACCCTAATAGCAGATGTTCACTATACAAAAAGAAATATCGTATAGGGAGAACAAATAATGAAACACATAAAGCACCCTAATAGCAGCTGTTCACTACGCAAAAAGAAAAATCATATAGGGAGAACCAAATAATCAAATGCATTTTCAAATTGAAATAAGACAATTCATAATATCATACTAAATTTGTAAACAGACAAAGACAATAGTTTTGTTCAGCAGCACCAGATATAATGAATGGCAAGATAACAATTAGTAAATAATGCCCATCTAAATGAATTATTTATCAAGAAAAAAGGTATTAAAAGAGATACTACAAAGGACACACATTATAGTATTCTACTAGTGAATATGTAGTATAACACAGCTACAAAGCCACCTACTCTCACACAAAGCCAGCATATGAATCTTTCCCCTCATTACTGCATAAAATTGAAGTTAGTATTAGTGGAACTAAGATGAATTTGTTGATGGTTGATGACATTAATGGAAATGTTAGTCATGTAACTCTTGTTGCATTATGAGCTAACTATAGTTTAAATGCCTATCAGCAAGAACTTAGTAGAATGGGCTGGCCAAACCTAATGAATCTGCCACTACTAGTCGGTCATTATTTACTTCATTTGGAGCAAGTAGCAAGAAGACTGCCAATGGTAAAGTATATGGCCTTATCAAATATAAAATGTTCTCTGGTAATTCCAAGCTCCCAATCAAGAATCAAGATGCAGGTAAAACCACTCCAAACAAGTGTATGCCTTCCTGATAGTGAATTACCGATAGAGGGGTAAGAAACATAAACCATCTATCAATTAAAAACCCAATACTAATCACAAATTTTTCCAAAAAAGGATTCAAAAGCACTCCTGCATTGTAGCCCTTTATCCTGAGGGCAATTGTTAACAGAGATATTGACATGCATGCAATGAGTATTTTGGAGCAACAACAAACCCTCACAGGCTATTTTACAGCAATTATAGAGACAAGACTGAATATATGAATTCAACCTTTTTTTCCACAAATAATTAACCAAAGAACAGACCAAGTGTAGACAAAGAAAACCAAACAGCTGATATTTCATCGTGCCTTAATCACGATAAAAATCTGGAACATAATCAGAAAACTGTTCTTAAGCAAATTATTCTATACCAGTTCGCACCATAATAATGAAACAGAACAGGAGCTACAGACGAATTAGATTAGCAAGACAAAGATCCAGAACATCTCCAAAACAAGGATAAGAGCTCACTTGTAACTCCACAATGGCGGCAAGGTCCTTGCTTTTTCATTTGTAAAACTCCTTCCTTTTCCCCTTTTAATACCAATATAAATCAGCACAACATCATACTAAGAGTAACCGAAAAAAAAAAGAGTTTTTTATGTGACAATTTGTCCTAAAATTAGAAGAGTTCCATAATATTCCCAGGCAATCGCAATCCAATACCACTTAGTCCTTAAAAACTCAAAACACAGCCCCAGAAAACAGCACCCCCTTTCAATAACATGTAGCCCACCATTCCTTCTATCCAGTCCTAAAAAATCTAAGAGAAGGGAGTGAGAAAACACAGAGAGAAGAAGAGAGAGAACGACGAAGGAGGTGGGACTGTGGAAGACGGAAATTTACAGGGTGAAGTGCGTTTCTAGGTTGGAATCTGTACAATCCATTGAAGGTGAGTCCATTGGCAATCAAGTTAAATGACAAAGAGGAAAGCAAAAGATGAAATGGAAACAAAAGGCCTTCTTTTTAAAAAATAAAAATAAAAATAAAATAATTTTTAAAAAAAATTATACCTTTTCCTTTTTTTTTTCCTTTTGCCAATACTTCATCTCTCTGTTTCTTTTTAGTTTTTTTTAGATATTATCTCATAGTTTTTATTATGATTATTTATATATCTATGGAAAGGGTGGGTGGTCATCCATGTTATCTTTTACATAATTATAAAGACGTTTGGGTAAACATAATTATCTTTTTACTAAAAAGGAAATTTAAAAAGTTTGCACCCACGAGAATAGCCCAGTTGATATGTGGTATATTGTCATAAAGTAGGGATTGAAGGCCTTCAATGAAGGATACTTAGGTGAGCTATTCATCTTTTACAATAAAAAATTTAAAAACTTTTAAAAATCAAAATTAATATTTTTTAAAATTAAATATTAATTTTAAATAATAAATAGAAATAGTTTTTCTATATGTAAAAAAAAAAAAATCCAAAGGCTTATCATCTTAATTTTCAATTTTTTTTTAAAAAAATAATGACATGTGTGAAATTAATAGAGTTGAAAAATCAATTATTGTCATTATTTTAATTTATTACAATAATACTGTTAATATTCTTATGGTGAAACTAACAAGCAAACCTAACTTTCTTTTTAAATTACATCTCTCACATCCAAACTAACAAACAAAACTAATTTACTTTATAATTAAGTAATGAAGGGGGGTAAAGACAAACATGTGGATTAAGTCATTCTTATCATTTTCAACTAGCGTAATTCTTCTTTTGAATTGAAAAATCACAAAATTTTAGCATTCTCCACTCAAACAATTTCTATTATAAATCTCAGCATGTCAATCAATTCTATCAAGGTCTACAATCCAGCACAAGTGGACAATTATCAAAAAGCATCAAAGAGAGACCGTGGAATGGGAGAAGAATAGCAATGGGAAATGGTTAAGAGTTTGACAAGTAATACAGGAATCAAAGAACAAGACCATAGAATATTTTTCTCCAATGAGAGGTAAATCTGAAATGTTAGATTACTGGACTGCAAGTTGCGGATGCTTCTGGATTTACCTAATAATCGATGAAAACTTTCTGTAAAATTGGATAGATCATCTCAAGTATTAATTGGTCCAAAAAATTAAATATTCAGTGCTAGCTAAAAAACGTTCGAGACAGTGGCCATTTCTTTGCATTATCTTTCATGCAGTGGCTTGCAGACACAGGAAAAGAAGCCACTGCCAGAAGATTGACGAGAATGCGTGGAGAATAACTAATTTTTGGGAGAAAACGATTCCAGCAAACATGGACCATGAAAGACAACTTACTATCTCAAAATGAATAACACAGAAAAAAAAAACAAAAACAGGCATTAACAAATTTGAGCAGGAGCAATCACAAAGGAAACAGCTGAATCGATGTGTTTTGTGGCTTCTGGGACTAGAAATGTCAACTGAGAGGGTGCTAGTTAGCGAGTAAGAAGGCTGTAGGAAGGTAAATCCTCAACTCGGCAGACATCTTCCAGTAGTAGCTCATGCTCCAGCTGACGGCGTGTTGATTTCATAACCATCTGGGAAAACCAGGAGAAAAAATAGCCTTAAATGGATACAAATCCATGGATAGGATCGAATGAAAATGCTAATACTGAACAGCACATAACATACATTGAAATCCATGTAGGAGGCGCGCATGGCGAGCCATTGCTGATCCATCAATTTGAAAGTTATGCAGTATAGTATATCAAAGGCCCGGTCATTCTCTGCGACGCAGAGTTAAACGTTTGAAATTGAATTCCAATATTGATACGCCACCAATTTCACTGATCTAAAACTAAAATTTGAAGATGCATCGTACTGGTTAAGCATGTAGTCAATACACAGCCTATGGCTCTAAACTATGAAATGCACCCGAATTGGTGCATCATGAAGCTACAATATTCATACAAAGTTACAAACCATCATAAAACTAGCAACCTAGAAAATAAATCGTAGCCAACGGATCAACTGCTTCCAGATTTTTTTTTTTTTCCAAGAACATGAACATTATCAAACATCATCATCGAGCTGTGTTAGTCCCAATCATTTGGGCACAACTTCAAATGGTTCTAACAAACAATCTTAAGCAAGCCTCCTGATGAGCATTGACCAAAACTAAAAGATGTAAAGCTATAGGTAGTTAGCATTTTATTCAGTCTCGTGTTGTTAGACATTTAGACTGCAGCACCAACATTGATATTGATGCCCTAACTTCCTATGCTGACAAGCAATTCACCTCTGTATAAAATTAAAGTAGCATACTAACGAGTCAGGAGCTAATTTTAGTAACTCGATATGGACAAAGGAAATAAGAAAGACTGTTGATAAAAACTTACCAGCAAGTAGCTTCAGAAAAATAACTCCAACAAGTGACCTTGGTTTCACTGCAGGATATCACTGTAACTTATGAGTGATACACCTTATGATATGTTGAAAACAGTCTAGATGCAAGAAATTTTATTGGTTTTAAGACCTCGTAAACATCTATAGTAAACTTAATGGTTCCTTAAAAAACAGTATAACAAAGTTTTAGATAAAGAACAGACCAACTTGAAGATCAAGCATCTGTATAAGCATGAATGTTATATTTACACCGGCAACTGCAAAGGGGTATTCCCAAAGAGCTCTTCTACCATCCTGCTTTCTGAGAAGATCGTTGAATGATTTCTGCAGAGATTTGAAGGACTTCATATTACAGCTGGCAGGTGTAAACAAGAGGGTTGACAATGATGGCTAAGGATAATCATAGTCAATTATAGCCAATGTAAATAAACTTGGTACAGTCAAGCTTTAATCCCATTTTTCCATATGATTATCAGATTGAAATTCTAAGGGATCTGCCTCCTTTTTTTGGTTGATGAATTTATAGATATTACCTTAAATAAATTCTTATCAACCTTGCCACACAAGATAGGTGAATTTATAGAGTTAGACCATTTACGAGCAAAATGTGTATAAAAACCTTCTATGCATATAGAAAATGACAAGGTTAAGAACAATTTTGAAGAGTTACCAAAATTTTAGTAATTGATTAGAGACATTATTGGTTGAGCACTTTAAAAGAAACTTGGTTTAGGAACTATTCCAATTTGGCCAACAAGAATTCGGCAATGTTTTCTTCCATGTGGCTCTTGCATTATAGTTTCATCCAATCACATAATAACAGGGGATGCTTCAAGTTAAATACTTCTCCTTCAGATGCCTGTTAATACAACCAGAATTGCTTGATTGCTCAAGCTGAATGAAATATCATCTTCCCTCATATTTCCAAAAATTGAATATCAAAGATCAATAGCCTTCCTGTGTGTGCAGCATCACTTTTAGTAGCATTTGGTTTTGGACCTAAGTAATTATCCAAGTGAAGTCCTAAGCAATTGAGCTAACCATTTTGTTCCAAATTGGGAATCCATTGCTTAGGATCAACGTGAGCTATCCATTAAGACAGGTGAAAAAGGTAATTCCACCATGAACAGAAAAAAGTAAATCCTTCAAGTGACTAGCTTTCATGAAGACAAAAAGGACAAGTGGGAAGCTAGTTTGCATATAGTTTCAGATAAATCCCACATTTGGCATGATGATTAATATAAGGGTGTTATATCTATAAATTAATGTTGGTAAAGAGACGATTGGGAAGTGAAATAAAGTCTACAAGGGAAATTTCAGTCATATCAATGTTAATATACAAATACACAGAGAGAAATCAAAAATAATTTACCTTATCATGGACCAAAAATAACGAATATTCTTTATGCAGTAATTGTCAACTAATTCAGAAAGACAAAAAGAGAAAAAAACAACTTACAGGATAATTCCTGGCAAAGAATAACAGGTTTTCCAAGGATATGAAACCACCACCCCTGCAACACAACAAGGGCAATTACTGGTTTGCCTACTCATGGAAGGTAAAATATCCCAACAAAGACTCCACTGTTAAGTTTAAAGAACCACAAATACCTAAAATCTGTAGAAGGATCCTTTCCCTGCCATCCCATTTCCTTCCACTGTTCGGATATTATATCACGAAGTTCAACTTCAGGATAAGCAGTGTACCAGAGGCCCTTCAAGGCTTCCTAGGCAAAATTTAGTAGCCAAAATAAGATCATGAACAAATGCTTCAAAATCAAAGGTTTCTTGGTCAAACTATAAGATAGAAGCAAGGATCAGACTACCAAATGTTTTTATTAACCCTCTTAAGATTAATGTTTACTATTATATCTTGACTTGTTCTTCTGATACATACTGTATCATAAAATTATACCAAACAAAAAGTATAGACACAGAGTAAACCTTAAGGATTCCTCCAAAAAAAAAATTCCAGCAAGATGAAATTATAATAATTAATAGTCATTGCATGAAAAACATTTATCAAAGCCATAATATTAGAAGCCATAAGAGAAGAGCTGCTATAAGACTACTACCTGGTGCTCTTGTTTGGATCCATCATAGGTAATGTCAATCCGGTTTTGTAATCTGTGCAAACATTCCTCCTGCAAATATATGAAATCATGAAAAATTTTCTTCTAGTGTTCGCACTGTCTAAAAGTAAAAAGAAAATGCATGATTTGTTGGATAATCTTCCACAATGAAGATTGTTAGCCGGAGTTGCTAAATTGAAATATACTCAAAAATATAACTTTAGACTGGTTGAGATGACGTGAGCGGATAATCTCATGCTGGCAGGAAGCAGGAGCTTCTTGGAAAAACTGGCCTGCTTGGAAGACTTAGCGGAGATGTCCAGCCAGATCGAGATGTCCAACAGAGAACGAGATGTCCAGGTGAGACCGAGATGTCCAGCCTAGACCGAGATGTCGAGACACGAGGTTGAGACCCAAGATGGAAGTAAGAGTTGTCGAGGCCTGCATGACACAATTTCCTTAAAATAGATTCGTCCTCCTCCAATTATGCTTCGAGGTTATTATGGACATCCATTTTCAACCACATACACAACCAAGCACTGGTTGTTCATGGCGAACTAGAAAATACCGGATTGCTATCATGGGCAAACCACCGGGCGAAAATGCAGAAAAGAAGATGTGGGAGAATGGTGGTGGAGGAAAATCTTTGCTATTAGCTCTCTCTTTTGCTCTTCGTCACAACCTCCTTATATAGGAGCTTAGACCCTTGCAATATCAATAGTCGAATTAAAGTCATTTACTATCCATTAACCCATCTGGCTCAAACGTCTGGAAATTACAAATTCTTCATTAACCATCGATTAATGTTTCTTTCACATTTGAGTAACAAACAAAAATACTCGGGTGGCAAAATGTTGGTTCATTCGCTTGGGCAAATTTTGCCACGACCGGTCGGCATTCGACACACATAGGTCATGCTCGCACACGAGTCAACTTGGTTCAGTACAAATCCAACCCTAGATTTGCTCCCCTTTGTGCATCCACGTGTGAGAGAGAGTCTATCCCCATGTATTTGTTCACATCATACATGCATGTGCAACAATATAAACCAACCAATATGCCTTGAAACTTCCAATGAAGTCTCTTTCCTCTCCACCTCTTTTTCCATTTACATCTCTAACATGATATTGATTGTAGAAATCCTCATATTTTTTGGATAATCTGGTGAGGTATTCCAAATCATAAAAAAGAAGATATTCCAAATTAGATACTGATTTCCAGGATACAGTTGTCATTGTGTGTTTAATTTTTTAGAAAATAGATATTCTCAGATATTTGGTTTTTTAATTAATTTGTTCTATGAGAGGAAAATCATTCTACAAAAACTAGTTTCACAGTCTCAAGTGACATCAGAAACTTTCATCAATAAGTAATCAAACCAGTCCATATCTGTCACGTCTCGGGGTGTAATTCCCACACATCAGGAGGTACCCCCGTCGGTGATAATATAATAAAAGAAACCCTAAGAATCATCTATTTTATTTTATTTTCAGAATTCTACAATATCACTCAACTGAACTTGATGAGTTTATTTCAAAGAAGGGGATAGTCATGCAAGATGTTCAAGGTAATCCTGGTTTTGTTCACAACGTGGCCTATTTTCCACATCTCTGTAAGCTTCTATTTGGTTTAATTAATCCTGAGCGAACTATTGCTCACTCATCTTGCTTCAAAAAAAAAAAATGTTACAGGTGATATCAATCAGGCATCATCAGTTTATTTAACACGGTAATAGTCATGCAAGATGTTCTTTTAAATAACAATTTGACAAAAATTCAATAAAAATATAATAAATATTTATAAGATCTCACCTGTGAGGGTGTTAGGTCAAATGACAAACGAACATCATTTTCTCTTCTTTGTGCACAAACACATGAAAAGCCTCTTCCAATCCAGGCAGTAGATCCTGTGATAATCTCTACAAATCACAGATAATTACAAATGAAACATAAACTTCAGCTTGAAAGAACTGTGATAATGCATATTATTTGAATAAATACACGTATATGATCAATTCTCTCCACTGATTGAGGAAAAGAAGCATGAGTCTTGAAAAGATTGCAATGTGTGGAAGCAGAAATAAGATAAGAGAAAAGAATACAAAAACAAGCACAAGGCATATGAAAAGGATTTATAGGTTATTACACAATTGACTTAAATGTAGATGTGAACTCAACTAGTTGACCCAAAACTGTGAAATTTCAAGGATCTTTTTTCTACATGTCTATTCAAGGAACAACAATGGTAGACTGTCTACCTAGTTATGTAATCATATAATGCCTAAATTTTGTTGGTTTTGTGATGGATTTCAACAAAAATCATTCCAGGTTTTGTTCGATCACACTTCTAGTAGTAGAGGAGATATATAGAGGTTTATAAAGAATCTTCTTCACTCACTTTTTGCACAAGGTATACGTTTGTATAGGTGTGAATTGACTTGAGTAGCCATACAAGCAAACATGTGGAGCACAGATGCTATATCTATCTCCCAAAAAAATCAAACATTACGAAGTGATAAAATCATGTTTCGAATCAAATTGGGGTAGTGTCATAACAAGCCTAGCTCGTGCAGGGCATGACATCGGGCCTAAGTACAAACATATTGTTTTTTGCACTTGACGGATCATACTGAGTCTACTGATTGCTTGGTTTACTTGTATTATGTATTTCTATTTTAATTTGAAATGTTAAATCGTTGAGTAATGTTATATTTAATAGATTTGGAATGAAGTATAAAGTTTTCTACATATTAGGCTATGGAACCAATCATTCCTTGGAATGGGTCATTCCATCTCCAGTTGTCCCTCCAAACATTGGAATAAAATCATAGGAGGACTAAACCATTCTCATTCCATTGCATTCCATCCTAATAAACACACAGTTATACCAAAGGTCATTCTTGTTTATTTGAACTTCGACAAAGTTCAGATGCTAGATTCGTAAACCTAAGCACAATCTTGTTACAAAATCTATAACAATTACCCAAGGAGCAAACTTAAATTAAAAAAGGCAGAAGTTGTAACTAGCCCTGATTTCCTATCTCATAAATAATAAGGCGTGAACCAAATCATAAGCCTATTCATGTTTAGGTTCACAAAAAGACAGTAAATGTCTTCCTTCTAAAGGTTCAACCACCGATGGAAAAGGTATTACCAAGAAGAAAGATATCTTGTTCGAAGAAGTTTTGCTTCTAAACTTGTTATCTTTTATGGAAGATCATTTTAAGGTACAGTTTGAAGTCTAGGATCCATGCTTGTTTCAACATGTCATAGATTAGACATCTCTGAGGTGTCTTCATCCTGTATGCAGAAAACCTACTCCGGCAGGTTACAACTTTTTTTATTCCTAGTGTTTTATACTGAACTAAAAAAAAGATGCTTTAGATGCAATTTCATCATCGCAGCTACAATGAGTTTATTATATATCCGTATTCAACTACTTTCATCTGCAATTTTGCGGTCTTGTGTTCTTCACCTATTCAAAGCACTAAAAAAACATTTTTTTTAGTAATTCAGGATCGTCTTACTTACTATGGGATGGTCTAATATTCCGTGCACCAGAGCAAGGTCGTCATGATATGCACATCATGACAGACACTTGGAGCTAACTAATTTGGAACATCATTAACAGACCTCGGTAGAAAATCGAAAGAGGACAAATTGAAGATTATCATGGATTCCTCTCCGTAAAAAATTGATTATGGACGAAGAAAAATACTATTGTGAAGTATAAAATTTTGGATCCACATCATCTTTACTGGTCAAAAACATCATAAACGATTCTTCGGAAGGTAATTACTTAATGCCACCGGTAACAATAGCAGCAGACTACTTCAAACCGAATTGTAATATTCAATTGAAAGCGAGGGAGAAAACATTATTTCATCAGACAAGAAAAGAAAGGGGGAAATAAATAGGAAGGAACTGCACATACCAGGTGACGAGTGGTAGACGCTCCCTCGATCCGGTGCCTGAGATATTCTCCTCACCTCTACAAAAGACCCGCCGCCACTCTCATCCATCTCCCCTCTCGCTCAGGTACCTCAGCCCACCCAAATGTTCCGCATCAGGTCCATAAAATCCTCCAATCAAGAGACCGAAGAAACAAAACCCCGCCTTTCTCACAAACCAAGTCCCATACACAACCTTACCAATTCATCAACTCAAAACCCCTCTCAGAAACCACGCCAATGCAACAAACCGAGGTCTCCCCAGCTCAAAAACGACCAAACAAACGGAGCAGGAGAAGCACAAACGACAACAATTCTTCTGCGAGCCACGGTCGATCTGGCGAAATGGAAAATTTGAACGACCAGTCGCGGCCAGGGTGCCGACCGCAGCGGGAACAGAACGGCTGCCGACGAAGAGAAATCCAAATGGAAGGCGCGGCGCAGAGGCTCGTCAGATAATCGAAGAAGATACAATCCGAGAGCGGAGCTGCGGAATCCCGCACCTCTCCTTCCCTTGGCCCCTTCTCTTTCCTCTACCTCGCTATCTCCTCTCTCTCTCTCTCCCTCTCTCGCCGTCGTCTTCTCCTCCTCTCTTTTCTCTCTCGCGGCCGCTTTCGCTCTCTCCAGATACACAGCTTTCTTATTCTCCTTTCTCTCTCAACTTTTCTTCCTAATATCCTCGCTCCAGCCTCGCATATTTAATTAATTAACTTAATTAGATTCTTCAAATACTGCGACTGCGTCCACGGCGAGATTGACGACGGTCAATTAGTGTTCGAGCTTGCTTCTAAATCTCATTTAATTTTGCATTAACTCACTTCTCGACAATAATTAAATCTAAAACCTCCCAAAAACTAAACTAAAATTATCAGCAACGTTTAATTTTATATTTTTTTGATAATTTTAAATTTTAGTTAATTCTTTTTATTGCCGACGACATCGATGCATGAGGGCCCCAGCGTGGCGCACATTGAGCTTGATCTGTTCCGCTTTTGGGTGTCCTTACGCGTCAACTTTTCCCACGTGTGGCCCAAAAGTGTGCTAATTATGGGTCTCAGGGATTAGATTGTCAGGTACTGAAATTAACGAGACCGAAATGAACTTTCAGCCATTAATAGAGGGCAAAAATTAAAAAGACATCCGATATTTTTTTTTTTTGAAAAAAAGTTAAACGAATGCTTCATTATATTAAATTATTTATAACTTTTATAAAAAATTATTAATTTGATTAAAATTTACTTGAAATTATTTAAAATTATATGAGTTTAGCTAAATCAAAATAATTTTAATAAATTTAACTAACTTAAAAAAATAATTTTTAATATAAAAGCTCTATATATAATAGTATTATCAAATTAAATTAATTTATTAACGTGTCCAACTTGCTGTCCAAAAATCATTAAAATAAGAATATTTTATTAAAAAAATAATAAAATCCTTTTTTAATAATTCTGACAATTAGGTGTCGCCTTTATAATTGTTTTCACATTAGATTAAAAAAATCAGATCCGATGGCGAATCGGGCGGTGCCAGCTTGCGAGTAGCTTCGTTAATTAATGAGGTGAGCGTGGTTAGTGGCTGATAGCTCCAAGATTGGAGATTTAAATTAAGGTTAATCTTTTAAAAATAATAATTAAATATTGGTAGCAATTTTAAAATTAGGCAAAAATTAGAGGGTTTTTATTAGAATACAGCTCCTCTGGTTTTTTTTTTTTTTTTATCCTAGAGATGATAATTTTTTAAATGGGGTGAATTCGAGAAGTCTTTTCATATATAGGTTAAGATTTAGGTTTAGAGATTTTTTAAATTTCTGTAATTGAATAGAGGCAGGTAGGAGGATGCTATCTTCAACCTCAAATCCTCCCTAATAATAATAATAATAATAATAATAATAATAATAATAATGGAGTTTGATCTTTCTATTTATTAAATTAAAGATTATTAAATTAAGAATTATTAATGTTATTATATATGTATTATTTAATTAATATTAGTATTTATAAGTCATTGAATTCTTGTATTAACACTTTTTACAAAAGGGGTTGAAAATTGGGGGAAAAAAATTTGGCCAAGTGAATGGATAATGGCCATTTGAATTGAGAATGAGGAAGAGGATACAAGGACTTAATCTCCACATGTCAGGGATGGAGATTTTCTGATTAGTCAATCGAGCGAGAATGAGGGTAGGAGTATAATTCAGAGGTGGGATGGGGATGATAAATCGGCTCCACCTCTGCCTCATTATCATCCCTACTCTATCCCATCGATTTTATTTGTAAAATTACACAAGTAACCTCAGATGTATTGTTTGGTCAATTTTGATTTTTTTGGCATGTCGATTTCAAGTTTAAATTTTGAATCAATTAACTACTTGTGTGAATAGGATAAATCCGTTGTAACAATTATGAAATTATAATTATTACAACATGAATATTATTGAATGACAAATTCATATTGTAATACTTTCAATTTTGTAATTATTACAATATGAATACCAGGCGAATAAGTTAAATTCAACTATCAAATTATAACCGTTATAATATGAATGTTATTAAATAGGTCAAATGTATATTGTAATAATTATGAAATTTTAATTGTTACAATGTAAATATTATTGAATAGGTGAAGTTTATTTTATAATCACTATAAAATCATGATTATTATGATGTGAATATTGTTAATTCGATTAGGATTTAAATTTTAAAAATGATAAATTAAAATTTACTAAAAATATAGTTAGGACCACTTTATTATAATCAAAAGTGAAGTTGTGACAAGAAGGAAATAAATTATACAGATATTTGTTTTAATATAAAGGTCCGAGAGGTTAGAAACCAATAAGAGTTGAAAATTAATATAATAGATCGGATAACTATATGATTTTACTTTTTATAAAAAAATTGAAAAAAAAAAAAAAAAACGCCCTTTAATGGTTCTAATAAAGTCGGGCGTCCTTTCAGTCGTTGCTCTTGAAAATTAAGGTAGGGTTAAATTGGATTAGGAAGAGACGGGTGGGCCCCTACGCGGCTTCAGATCCAAACACCCAGTTGCCTTCGAAAAGGAAGTTGGTGGGACCGTGGGAGCAATGGAGGTGACCGTTTAATCAGTTGGATTCCATTGTTTGTTCCATCCCATCTTCAATCTCTCTCACACTTGAATGAGATTTCAATCAACGGTCGTACCTGGCTGATAAAAGGTGATATTTCTCATAGTCGGTCACTGGATAGAATATGAGAAAGAAAGTAAATCATGTGACAAATATGAGAAAGAAAGTATATCACGGATCACTATTCACTCGAACAATAAGCAGTGTAGGGAAATTAGGTGGAAACCTGATTATTAATTAGAAATTTATCTCAAATCTTATGGTGGTAACATCCCATGTGCTAGACAAATGTTTATCCCAAGGGGATAATGACTCTATCTTTTTAAGAATCATGTATCTAGAGTATGAGTAATGATACAGTGTTCGATTCTCACCTATGACTCTTTCATATATTTTGATGCCCGTATATTCATTGGACACAAGTATATACGTAGCAATTTTATACTGTGGACTTACACTGCACGATTGAGATGCGAATGTTTTTATGATTTATTTATTTATTTAACTTCTGGTTATGTCATTTTAGAGTTTATGTGTTGAGTTATAGTATTAAATAAAAAGAT
>JBAMIE010197985.1:0-11339 GCA_037177295.1 Kaempferia parviflora
TTTGTTGCCTTTTCAAATTGTTTTTCCCTCTAGTTTACCAATCATTCTGCATTGCCTAATCTGTGATATAACAGAGTGCTAGCTGACACTTTCTTTTTCGTATTTTATCTGTTTTCAACATGCTAAAAATGTAATATTCTTTAGATGTGCATAACATAACGGGCCCAATAATCTTATATGAAAACGCCCTAGGTAATATTTTGTGGTTGGATATTGTTCTGACAATAACATGCCGATGGGTCCTATGTTCTAGAAGCAATTAGTCAATAATCTAATTTGCCAGAACTTGCCAAGAGGATCAAAAGCAAATATATTGCATTCAAAAGTTGCTTGAATGGTAGAACCTTAGAAGAAAGTATGAGCTGATAGTGCATGCACCAATATATATGTTACCCAAGTGTTTTTAAAAAGATTTCACTGATTGTATGTAATCCTAATAATGGATGCAGGTTTCTGGGACATGTATGATGCTGAGGGCTACTCTCTATGGTTCTGTGACTACAAGTACAACGATGAAAACACAGTATCATTTGTGACCCTGAACAAGGTGGGTGGGTTCTTGCAGCGAATGGACTTGGCACGAAAATACGCATTTGGTAAGATGCTGGTGATTGGTTCTGAGCCTCCATTCAAGGTGAAGGGACTGTGGCTTTTCCGAGGGCAGGAAATTCCAAAGTTTGTGTTGGATGAGGTCTATGACATGGAGCTCTATGATTGGGCAAAGGTTGATATCTCAGATGAAACACAGAAGGAGAGAGCTAATGCCATGATCGAAGATCAAGAGCCTTTCGAAGGTGAGGCCTTATTGGATGCCAAGTGCTTCAAGTAAAAACCTCGCAGCTTTTGCTTTATCACAATTGGATCCCTGATTTCGGCCTCTTCATTTTTGAGCAGTTGGTATCTGTAGTTGCAGTATCATTGGTTGCTGATTTTTATTTAAGTTATCAATCAGTACTCCCTAATAAACCCCTGGTATTTGCCTAGAATTCTTTTTGTACTATGAATTACTGTTTTTCAAATGATGTTTGCTATGGCCTAGTTTTTACAAAGTTATTCATTTCTAAATTATCCATTGTTTTCATTTTGCTAATATCATTGTTAGTATTTTCTTCATTTTCATTTGTACACTAATTCAAGTACTTGCATTATCATCCATGCTCACCTCTATCTTTCTAGTACTCAGTTTCTTCTTGAATTCTGTCCAAGTTCATTTCGCGATGTCAATTCTCTTGTTGATTTTTCTATAAACATATGCATATCACCAATTACATAATATATTTCATCCATTTGACTTGTTGATATATGAGATTATGGGGAAAATATACCAAGTCATTGTGTATATAAATGGTAAAAAAAAATTGATACAATGGAAGAGAACAAGTAAATGAGGCTTCGAGAATTGAACTTGCACAATACATATTATCGCCCTAAAAGACCGAAGCGCCTGGTATGCTAATCCACATCAATTGTAGCTCCAATTCGCCACTCTCAACATTTCTGAGCCTAAGTATGATGTCTTGCACCACCTTGTCATCTCTCCACACAATGCCACTCTCGTCGGCCAAGCAGTTTTGCCTATTGGGATACACTCTCCTTATTGTGGTGCCATCGGGGAGCCCAGTTAGGTTCATCTTCACCGCTTCCACGAACGGCTCAATGTCGATCTCCGCATCTCCCATTTTGTCATCGCGGCTGAAGGTATCCTTATCATATACTTTCTACAATAACATACAAAGCACTTGTAAACTTTAGAGTGAGGAAATGAACATTTTTCTAAATTTATATACATACAAGTTTTACTAGCTGAAGAGGATTTGAAACGGTGAGAGTCAAATCTTCATTCCAAATTGGATTCACATTGTTCTTCTTCACACTAGTCTTCAATTTCTAGCCAAAACAAGAAGGCAAAATGAGACAAAGATGCTACTAATCCAACCTTATCAAGCATACAAGACTATATCGCTAATAAACAACATTCACCTGATTACCCATGCGAACGACAACATAGGGGTCACTTCCGGTGGCATCACGATAGGCGAGATTGATCCCTTTGACCACCCGAACCCTCAAGAGCCCTATCAAGTTCTCCATTTATTGAAATTATAGTCTCAATCCCCTCTTAATTAATCCAAAGAGATTAAGAAAATTAGTTAAGAACAGGAGATGAAAAGGTGAATAAGTGGGAGAGAAAAAGCTAATTGGGAGGAGAAGACGGGTTTATTTATAGTTAATCGATTGATTAAATGGTGGATTATTGTTAATGGGGAACGAGGAGGCCCTGTCAATTAGTGGTTTGACCAGCTAATCACGGTCAACCGCCTATCATGTTTACGACAATCAAATTCTAAAACTTTTGACTTTTTCAGAACCATTTTTTTTCATGAATAAATTGGAGAATAATTAAAATGTATTGTTGCATAATATAAATGAAAATATTTAGTGTAGAAAATAATTTTAAAAGGAATTATTTTCGCAGTCAAAGAAGCTTTATAGTTTTAGAAGGACCGAACTGCAAATTATGTAATGTTTGAAGTTTTTTTGTAAAAAGATGGTGTCGTGTAATTTGTAGGGCGGAGTGGGAGGTTGAGAGAGTTCGACGACTGCTGGGGTTGGGGCGGCGGAGAGCGGGGAGGGAGGGATGTCGTTACTGTGGGAGAAGAGCGAGTCGTGGCGGTGGCTGGTGCGGAAGACCCGCGAGTCCAAGCCCTTCTTCTTCGTCTTCGCGGCGGTTTGCGGCGTCGTCCCCGGCGTCATCGGCTACTGCGTGATGCAGCTCACCAACTCTCGTCAAGAGGAACTCGAGGCCCACCTCCGCAAGACTGCCAGCCCCGAATCCACCGTATCGTTCGGAGATCACTTCTTTATTTTTCTGTTATATGTTTCTTTCAGGAGTTGATTAGATCTTTGAGAGATTTTCTATGATTAATTCCCATCTCTCGAAGGGGAAACAGAACTAGGGTTAATAATTTCGATCCTATGTTTACATCTGCTACTACTAGTATGTATTTAATGGTCTTTAGGGGGGAAAAAACGAGCTTGATGAATTGATGACCATTTTAATGAGGGGAAAAGTTCATTTTGGGGCGTAATTTCTGTTAGGAATTCACTGCACTAGTCCATGCATGATTGTTGCGCTTAGCGAGGTACCTTAACATAAGCTATCTAAGAAGCTTTTCCTTTTGTGTCTCAATACCGAAGTGTCTTCATTGACTAAGTTTGAGAGTAAAAATTGGGTGGCAAAGGGAAATGGATGAAGGGGCTTTTGCGGTGTATGTTCCTTGAAATCTGTAATCAAGTTCCAGTCTCTTGTTTTCAATTCATTTGTCCATGAATATCTGCAAACAAAAAGGTGTTGATTTATTCAAATATCACAGGGACATCTATGCTCTTTTTTCATTTGCACCTTTTACTCTTAGGAACAATAATAGTGAAGATTGTGTCAATAATGATTGTGGTGGTGAAAGATGGAAATAGTTTGACTTCAAGACGGTATTTTGGATTATGGTATCAATAGGAGAAATGCTGGCAGATAGAAGACGATAAAAGCAATGGTTGGGCTCCATCCACCTTCATATGGTTTCAGTTTACTGGTCTTTTTCTTCATCATGTAGAAAATCTGAGCCAGTTATTAAGCAGCTTGTTTTGAACATGATGGAATCTTATAATATTCTTCGAAGTTAAAAGACCTGATAAGGACTGAGAAAAGCATGCTGAACACTACTCTTAAAATGGAAGAAGTCTCTTAGAACCCAGTTACCTGCAAGGGGAATGTTTATGGAATAATGTTTCTTTATTGATTAAATCCTGGTTTATTGTAAATCACAAAAAAATTCTCATTAAATGTCTGTTGCATTTGATAATGTTATAGAAATGCCAATCTAGACATCAACTTTTTTTCCTTTATTTCTAGCGAATGCATTATAAAGAAACTTAGATAGAATAATGATATGATTCAAAGTGCATTGCAGTTTTCTGTATCTACCAAAATAACCTATGGTATTGTAGCTTGTGAGCCACTCGATATTGGTTTGTGAATTTGCAAGTAGTATGGGCAAGGGTCGATTCCCGGCGAAGCCGGGGAAAATATCCTCCCATGTGGTGGCTTGCTCGGTTTCCTGATTTACCTCTCTACAAACGACTATGGGGTCAACCATGTGGAGGGGCCGGTTATGTGGAGCGCCCGGGATGACCTTTTGCAAAAAAAGTGAATTTGCAAGTTGTAATTTCCTAACTATTTGACTCTCTTGAGTCATTTGTGGACTAAGATATTCTCTTTTCTTGCCCAGTAATATAATTAAATAACAATTGACAAATTACCTTGTTAGAGAGATGTACATGTTTTCTCATGTGACCTTAATGTATCTAGATAAATGGGAAAAAGATCTGTTTTAAATAAAGTTAATGTCTATAGGCACACTTTAGCTGCACTTGGAATTAATGTTACACCTATCATTCATTTTTAGGCATCTTTGGTTCTGCAGTGATGATAATTATATTTATCTGTCATCCAGTTACTTGAAATCATGGTAAAAAATGATTTAGTTTTTGCTATGCTCTTCATGCTTAATAGCCTCTTCTAGTCATTGTGATTTATGGTGATTTTTCATTGTCTAACAGTTAGAACAAAGTTCCAGCATCAATTATGTTCTATGTTGATAAGATGTATTTGCTAAAACCAAACATATTTTCGTGAAAACAATTTGGAGTTGTCTTGTATGAGGGATTGAGGGCTTACTAATTATCTAATTCCATCATCGTATTTGTTTGGAATTTTCTCTTTGGACAGTATTTTACTATATCAAGTCTACTCTTGGTTATTGTTGACATGTTCCACATCACTATTTAATCTTGACAACTCTTTTCTTTTCTATGTCCTTGTTAGTTCTATTTTCACTATAATAAGTTGATCATGGTAGACTTATTGCCTTATCATTCTCCAAAAAGATGATGCGATGATCATACTGGAGATTCATGACGCATGGTAAATGATGAATAACTGGATAAAATTAACTGGTTTATATCAACCTAGCATCAATTAAGCACAAAAGCTTAATACAAATACCTTTCCGATGGTATTTGTAATACACAATACCAAATTTATTGCTTGTCTATTTTATATTCAACTAAATAGGTAATCAAACTAAACGAACTGTTATTGCTTGTGCTGGAATTTCACTTCTGCTGTTCTTCCTATCACTGTTTTGTCGTCTATGTTACTGGCATATTTGCTTCCATAGCCTGTATTTTTCATGGCTTTTAATCTGTTTACTGGATCCACATTTTAGATGATGGGGCAAGTTAACCGAGAGAGGCTGGCTGAGTTTCTTGGCGAACTGCAACGTAAGGAAGATACCAATGACAGATACGCAGCTGCTCTGCGAGGAGAGATATTAACTAGGAAGCCGTATGTCAGGATCCAGCCACTGCCCAAGGAGGACAATGCAGAAACCAACAAAGAGGCCCTCAAAGAAAAGAAGTAGGTTCAAGCTTTTGCAGTGATAAATTTCCACCACCTTTTTCCTTATTCGCACTTTGAGAAATTCATGAGAGAAACACTGGCTTGAATGGTCATGTTGGACTGATAATAAACTGTAAATCATATGGCCTAGTGTGCAAGTTAAATTTGATTAGATACTCATCCAGGCAGTTGTTTATCCTGGTTTTGCAGTCTGCCTAGCTTCATAAGCTGATTAGTACCTTCAAAGATTAGAATTGCAAGCTGTGATTAATTTGCTAATGATTGTGTAGGGACGTAAAGAGCCCACTCGAGCTTCATTCTGTTTGTCATTTTATTTATTAAATTTTGATGACTAATCATTTTTCATAATATAGTAAAATTAATTCAATTTTATCATGTCGCTTGAAATGTTAAAAATACTTTTATAATTTTACATGATTAAATTTAAATATCAAGCTCAATATAAACACATCTGGACAATTTAAAAATATTTCATTAATTGCAAGTATATTATTTTAACTTGCGTGCTAGTAAATTTATTTATTTTTGTTAATTTATTATACACAATGCTGATTTTTTTTTTCGTGAGTAAATTTATGTTAGTTCTTTATCTTTTTAATGGATTTAATAAATAAACCGATTAGTTAGTTTAGCCATGTATTTTCTAAATGCCATATCACGTGCTTTTCTCGTGTCTGGACCCACATGCTGCTTCACGTGATTCCCACGTGCCTTCTTGTTTATTTCCCCAACTTTACATCGGGCCGACGGGCAAAACCACAGGATCCGGACGAGTAGGGCGCAGAGAGGAAGAGGGATTTGGTAATCGACTCATTGCCATGGGTGGAGGCGGCGGAGAAGCGCACGGGCACCATGCCGGAGTGGAGGATTTCAGGACCAAGGTATGGAGCATGACGGGCGGGCCCTATTGCCGCCCCAAGCACTGGAGGCGCAACACCGCGATCGCTATGTTCGGTATCTTCCTTGTCTGCATCCCCATCGCCATAAAATCTGCCGAGCTTGAGGTCAGCGCGCCCCCACTTTCCTCTCTCGACCTCATCATATTTGCTATTCTCGATAGCGTATTGTTTATATTCATCTGAAGATCTCATTTTTTGTTGGACATTTTGTTTATTTTGCTATTTAGATCTGTCACTAAAATGAAAATTCTTATATTTCTGTTTCTTTTGTCCAGTAGATAGTATCATAAGAAATGCTTGTGATTGTTATAGACGGTCATGAACTGGGAGAATTATTTCTTATGTTTAGAAATTGTCTACCACTATTATTTCTGTTCTTAGAAGTCAGATGAGGCTGGATGAAGAATATTAGGGGTCTTGTGCAGAAGATTCATTATTCTGTCACCATTGAGTTGTAATATGTGGCAAAAGGCGCTGTCCCCCAGCCCGCTCGAGGACCAACACGGAGAAGGTAAATCACGGTGACTGAGGAGGCAAGTGGATCGATTGAGTTGTAATACAGTGCACGGTAGGTGATCAAGGGCTTCGGTTTTGTAGAGTATCCTTAATGTGCCAAAAAGAAGAATTTTGGAATCTCAATGCAGTTATTGATTAAGGTTGCCTTATCATTTACACCATAATAAGACCATATTACTTGTAATGTTTAAGCATCAACTTTTGTAGATCTATCATCCATCAGGTCTATATATAGTATACTCAGTCTTTCATTTCTATTGTGAAGGAAAATCAATGGTCCATAATAGTTATCATCCTATACGTAAGATGTGGCATGGTCACCAAGAGCATAGGCTTATTGTTCACGTTCTGGCAAGAAAGCTCCTCAGTAGTTATACTTAGCTGTGACTCATGTGTGGTTGGTCTTTCTTAAAAGTTTGATGTAAATCCTAAAAATTTTAATATGCAGTTTATATTGATGGTAATTAATAGGATGAGATGCATCCTAGTTTTGTAACATAAATATTGTAATTTGGCATTATATCCATATGAATGATTGAACTGAAATACATGAATAAGTTCAACTATATGTATAACCCTATTCTAGGACACCAGCAACCACTTAAATATGCATATTGGTTAATCTCAAGTCAACTAGTAGTATCTCCATCTAGGTTTTGTAACAGCACTTCCAATGACAATGCCAAGCTTAATTGCTAAACATGGTTTGCAGTTTTGCTTCGACATGTTATTTGAAGCAAGATTGGATGCTTGAAAATAAATATCTGTTAATGGTGATCAATTTTTAGTGTTACTTTTCATGTAGAGTTGATGGAAAGGCATCAACTTATCCTGTTGTTGATCATCTAGTTATTATCATATATGCCTCCGGTGGTCATTCTAGTGATTCAAATAAAAAATAACATAATATGACCTGTGTTTCAGCATCTTTTTTCTCCTCACCCATCAGGAATTAGGATAGTTTATTTCCTTTGTGGAATGGGAACTTGAAAACCTTGCTGTTTCTAGTTCATCCACTGCAATCCCAAAGAGAATCAAATGCTTTACTATGAATTGTTATATGAACAATATGATAGAATAATGCTTTGTTCTTTGGTTTTCTATTTTGCAGCAACGGCCTCATCACCCAGTTCGCCCAATTCCTTCTCAGCTTTGGTGCAAGAACTTTGGCAACAATAAATATTAGCATGATGCATTTCCAAATACTAATAATATATGGAGATGTTCTTCATCTTGCCGTAGCAGCAGAAACTGCTTTGTATCTTGTTACTGTCTTTTGATCTATATGCTTTGTTATTCAAGTAAACCAGTACTGCTCCAATGAAATATGTCTGAACAAGGTGTTGATCCTGAATGATTGTTTTTGTTTTGGGGTGTCGTCCAGATTGAAATAAATTCAGATACTTTTGTTAATTTTGTATTTCTTGATATCTTAGATCTTGATAGCTTCTATGCTACGAATTACCTTCCTTTTCTTAAATTGAAATATGTGGTAGTTGTTGATGGATAGGTTGAATCAACCTTGAGCTTTTTTTTTTTATCGAGATCCATCAAGAAGGTGATTGTAATGTTGTTGATCTAATTATTAGAACTTATGTTATTTTTTTATTCATAATATATTATAGAAAATTTAAAATTCTAAAAAAGTGTAAATTCAAATATGTATTTGAATAAAAATGGAATAATAAATTTATAGTTTATGAATAAATATGTATTTGCCCGCTCTCAGTGTCCCTGTTAACTCATATCTAGGTCAATACAGAGAAAGTAAATCATGATTTACTACTAGTTATTAGTGTAAGTGGTCAAATATGTATGTGAATATTATATATGACTTTTACTTAGAGTATCCATTACATGCTAACTTTTACTAAGATTTGACCATGCCCATTGCAACAATACGAACCCATGCTAGCCAACTCATCAAATACCCTCAGGGCTTCGTATCAAACTAAATACTACAATTGTTCATGAATTTATTATTCATTTACGGTCTAGTTATCATGACTACCCTGACCTAACTAGGATGTTTCAAGTAACAACTTAATAGACAACTACTCTAAAATTTATTTTAATCTCATTTGTATTATCATGATAATCTACTATTTGTCAGTAAAATTCTAATTATTTACAATTATAAATTTATGCAAAGGAAAGAAATATTTTCATGATCAAGCGACGTCTTCATTTTTAACAAGTCGTGCAGGTGCAGAAAAGGCATTTTTGATTTACTCTAATGGATGGATGATGAAAAGGATAGTAAAAATTGAATATCTAAGTTAAAAAAAAATCATCTGCAAGTTCAATAAGCCAAAGTGTCCAAAATTAAATGCTCGAGAAATTCATACACGAGACGGCATAAAAGTTTCATGCAAGCAGGAAGTCTAGAGTTGTGAAATAAGATATATTCTAATTTTATCACTAAATTTAAAAAGAATAAGAAAATTAAAGAGAATCATCCAGAGGACTTTTTTTAGTTATTATTATTAAAATAACATTTCACTCCAATTTTTATCACTCAAATTATTTCTTATTTAATTGTTCTGAATGTATGATAATTGAATCGACAGTTAGACGAACATTTAAGCACACGTGTACATATTGTAGTAAGTAATGATGAATCCTAACTACTGTACTAGTTAATATGTTTACTTTCTATTGTAGTAAGTAATGATGAATCCTAACTATTTTATAACAGGATCGATCCTGTTATAAAATAAGTACTGTGATGATAAAATCTTTTCACTTAAGTCAATATAAATGTTATGAATTGTAGTGGCTATAATGTTATAACAATTAGGATTGATAGCTATTAGTTATCAACAACTTATTATAGTGGCTATAAATTGTAATTGTTGCTTTCGGGCAGGATTGATCGAGTTGGTTAGTATGAAACAGAATTGCTAGTATAGGGTAATGGTTTGAAACAAAGCCAAAGAGAAAAAAAAGCCTCGTCTACACTGACCAACTACCATGCATGCATATACATAATATTAATTCATCATTTAAGTATTGATTTCAATATAGAGATGGTGGTCTATGTCATGCATAACAATGAAGGAAAAAAAAAATTAATCAGGTTACGTAGTATCGAATATGGGACGATCGATTTGGTTTTATGAAAATTTTTTATCGACCATTAGAATAAATCAGTAAAGACAGTTTAGAAATTCAACGTCCCTTAATTACACGTTCCATTATCACATTCCATTATCATTGGAGCATAAAGGTGGAACCGCCACCCCAGCGGCCCCCTGAACCCGGCCTCACAGGATTTCAGAGGGAGTAAACCACGGTTAAGCTGGGCGGGTGAGTGGACTGGGGGTCTCAGGAATTTTAGGCCAGCAGACCAAGATTTTATTCTTGTGTGCAACTGGCGACTTTCGACCCTGCGGTCTATTGGAGCAAACTCCAAACCACTTACCAGCTGATCCAGCCCGTGGGGTCATCACATTCCATTATCATGCATAACAATGAAGTGGCCATGGAAAATGTCAATCTTCCCAGTTTGACTTGGACAGTGCATTCTCCCCCACCAATTGAAATTGTTGCAGTGGAGTTTGACAAACACCAAAATTATATAATCCGAACGACCCATCGTTTCGATCCTCATGTTGGCATCGATGTCGGCTCACTCGATCAGTTCAGTGGTGTATAAAAGTTGGGAGGAGGATGGCAACGCCGGAGGTAGCATCAAGTGGCAGGGAGAAGCATGGGTGAGCTACGATTCGGGCACTCATAATTTAAGTGTTTTTCTATCCCCTTAGGGCGGTGCGATGGTTAAAGCATAGGAACTTACCACATAAGGTTTAGAGGTCGAATCTTGACACGCTCGAGCATATACCTCCCCCATGTCTTGACCATTTGCACTTATGATTAGTAGCCACCACCCGTGGTTTGCCTCCTCCGTGTTGACTTGGGACGGGTCGGCGAGGGCGCTGAGGGCGAGCGATTCACTTTTTTTGTGACATAATTTAAGTGTTTTCCTAACTCTACGATATGGATTTCTTACTACAACTTACAGCCTTAACTACATTGTGGACCTTCGGCTGGTGCTCCCATCACAGGTTAGTGATCGATGAGACTTGAGAGAGATCACATAAGTAAATACTAAAGGATCGTGCACGCATGCATCCCAAGTGTCTGATCAGTTGATTTGATAAAATTAATATGGTTAAAATTTGGTTTGGATTTTAACCTAATTTCCTCATCGCATGCATCAGGTTGCATGCAGTAGGGTTCTCGGCAGCAACGGGTGTAAGTAATTATGTGAGTAATTAAATAATTTTGACAGTTCTGTTGATAAGGATAAGGGTAAGGATAAAGATTATCCAATATAGATAAGATTAGTCATTTATTTATTTATTTATTTATTTATTTATTTATTTTCTATGGATAATAATTAGACTTGGTAAGAGATAGATGGGTGGTTAAGAGTGTTTCTC
>JBAMIE010197995.1:0-11336 GCA_037177295.1 Kaempferia parviflora
TCTTACATAAGTACAGTAAGTATAGTAAGTAGCGATCGTCCTTAGACAGTAGCCAGTAAGGGCGGTCGTTACATAAATAAATCATGAGATGTTTTTTGATATCTCCGACTAATGACAAAACGCCTCAAGAATACTGTCTTGAAGTCTTCAAAAGAACGGATGGAAGAAAGACTTGACATTTAACCCCATCAGTGTATTGGTGCAGTAGGAAGGCATTTTCAAACTTAGACATGTGGTCTTCAGGATCCGTTGTGCCGCTATATTATCCGATTTACAGTGTCCGGAAAGGATCATCAGAGTATTGTACGTTGCCCAATACTCACACTTTCTCCTTTAAGGGACTTCGACGGGGAGTCTCTCCTAATGACCCCAAATATTCCACTCTTATAGTGGAAATACCGACCGGGGTATGACATGCCTCTTTAGGGGTTTCCCCAGTCCAGTCGACCTTTGCTGCAGTGTTAGTGAGGCCTCCATGGGTTGATACAGTTGCTCGTTTGGGGGAATGATTGTCGATGGTGCCGATGATTGGGGTTACCCTTGTAGTACTGCTTGCAGAGTGGTCATCATTAGTTTATTGAATTCCTCCGTCGTCATAGTGATGACATTTGATTTATCGCATTGGATCTTCCAATGTCATCCATCTTACCTCATCTCAATTTAGTTCTTAACACAGTATTTCCACATACAACGCCAATTTAATCCTGCTTGAGAATGAAGGCAATCAACTAGAATCGTCGGTGAGGTTTCGCTTGTGTTAAATCTCTAGGAGATTACGTGCCCTGCGGTCTTAGATGGAGAATATACCAAGAAAGTGAGTTAGGATGACAACCGAGAGGGTTCCCAGCGCAGCCACTCCGACACCAAAGTTAGGTTTGGAAGATGTGAAAGAAGCGGTCAGAAAAGTGATGTGCGTGTACCTTTTCCATGAAGTTCGACCACATTTTATAGAGATGGGGTTGTTTTACCACGTTCTCCACATTTTCCACAAACATTACCATGTTCTCCGAAATAAAGAATCATTAGTGCTCATTTATTTCGGAGTGGATATCTTTCCATGTCTTTGTAATAATGTGGGTGTGATCCATGCTTCCCCATAAAATAACGTGTTCATCCAAGGTCCAAGGATACTAGGAATCGGTGGTATCTAGGAGCCGGGAACCAAGAGTCGATGGTAGCCGAGAGTTGGGAACCAAGAGTCGGTGGTATCCAAGAGTTGGTAACCAGGAGTCGGTAGTATCTGAGAGATGGGGGATCGAAGTCGATGGTATTTGGGAGTCGAAAACCCTAAGTCAATGATATCCATGAGTAAAAAATCTAGAGTAAGTGATAGCTATGTTCATAGGTGTATTGTTCTACTGGAGAAAAATAGGCATACTAGACTTGAATTTTAATATTTGATTAATCACTTACACTATAACCACAAGACGATATTCTCTACCATAGATGGAGCCACATTGGGGATATACTGGGCTATAGTCCACCCCAATGTAGCTCTGTTCAGAATATAAAGGAGCATTACAACCATAAATTAAGGACAAATTAAGTTTAAAGGTTTCACATGGACCACTAGAAGCATCTTGTGATCATTCTGTAATACTTTTACATGTTAGCATAGATGTTAAAAGTAAATTCAGGAAACGAACATGATTGTTTTAACATAAAGGTTTCACATGGGCTATGGTTTTTGAACCTAATTGTTAGGGAAAAACACCCTGCATTTTGCCACCACACCCTAGGTCAACAATAACAATTAGAAAAACATAAAAATGATTTATCAACTATATTCTGGAGTATCAATCCATATTATACTAATTAAAAGATTATATATGGAAATTTTACTTTTGACCCATACTTAAATCAAATATTCTAAATTTCTAAGCCTGAATGGGGCTGAATATGGCTCCGTCTCTCACTAGAACCCCAATGTTGACCCTCTTTTTTTTATTAAGTATTTGTTTTTTTCAACAAAAAATAAATAAATAAATGAACCGAATCATCAAATACAACATGAAAATGTTAATTTAAAATTGGATTGTAGTCAAATAAAATCCATCAAGTAGGTGTAAAAATAAGAAATATGTTGTTCCAAACCTAGGTTGATTTGGTTTTGATTTAGCCAAGCTATGTCCAAGCCAAATTTAATTGGATTAAACTAGTTCAATTGATTTAAAATAAATTTAGAAATATTTTAGAAAACATATTTTCTTCTTTTTTTTCTTTTTTATTCTCTTCCATGTACACAGCTTCGCTCCCACCGCCTCACATGCAAGGCTTCACGTGCCAACTTCTTCTTCTGATCTCCCTCCTTCTCCCTATTTTTTTCCCAATAATAATTTAGTTGTTTTTTTTCTTCCCCTTCTCCTACGACAACTCTCTTTTCTTCTTCCTCTTCTCAAGAGCAACAACCATCATTCTTTTGTTGTTTTCCAACTGACTAACATCAACTCTAGTCCTTCTTCTTCAACAAAAGTAGGTCTTATTTTACCTTTTCTTGTTGTTAGACTAGTTCAAACAGTTGGAAAAGATGATAAGACTTCTGTTATCTTTTTTTTTTATCCCTGTAGTTATTTATTAAAATATAATGTAATAATAATAATAATAATAATAATAATAATAATAATAATAATAATAATAATAATAAAATTTATTATTAAGTTCCAGCTTACCCAAACTCTAATTCCTAAATCCGTCCCTAGTGCCCCAGTCTCATAAATTAGACTTTGTAAGGGTGCGAGCTCATGCAATAGTACAACATAAAGACGACGCTCGAGAATTCTAGTAGCAAGCTACTGTAATGCTCGAGAATTCCAATAGCAAATTACTGTAACGAACTCTTCCTCGTAAAAAAATAATTTAATTTTTTATATCAGATATTAAATTGATAAAACAGATACTACACTTTATTTTAGCCAAAAGGATCAGAAATGTATGTTTTTTAATGTTACTGACTCAAGATATTTATAAAAGTTTTTTCGCTCGCATTGTTGACAATCCTAAGATGTGTGACTAAAGAAAATAATGACAGTGCATATTTTTTTATATAAAAAATAACATAATGTATAAATACCTATTAATAAAAAAATTAATAAATACGTCGCAGCTAAGTCTCTAGATCTTTGATTGATTAATAAGAAAATTTTTTAATAATACGCCGTAGCTGATTTTCAAATTCTAAATCCCTAATTGATTAATAAGAAAAATTCTCAATAATAAGTCGTAGTTGAGTCTTGAATGTTAGATCCCTAATTAAAATTACTAATAAAACTTGAAATTACTTTTGATGGGAAAAAAGGGGCATTAAAATAATTTACTTTTAGATTTTATCAAATTAATTGAAAGTTAACAAGTGCTATCTATATTCTTAAAATTTATTTTTGATATTAAGTAAATGCTTTCTTTTTAGTCATTGTACAATTAAAAATTATGTGGCAAACGACGATTGATTAATATGAAAAATTTCTAATAATACATCGTAGCTGATTTTCGAATTCTAGATCCCTAATTAATTAATAAGGAAAAATCTCAATAATATGCCACAGTTGAGTCTTGAATGTTAAATCCCTGATTGAAATTACTAATAAATTTTAAAATTATTTTTGATGTGAAAAAGAAGCATTAACTTAATTTACTTTTAGATTTTATCAAATTAATTGAAAGTTAATGACTAAAGGTCTAAATTTTAAAATTTATTTTTGATATTAAGTAAATGATTTCTTTTTAGACGTTGTATGATGTAATTAAAAATTATGGGGCAAGGCGATTGATTAATAAGAAAAATTTCTAATAATACGTCGCAACTGATTCTCGAATTTTAGAACCCTAATTAATTAATGAGAAAAATTATTAATAATACGCTACAGTTTAGTCTTGATGTTAGATCCCTAATTGAAATTATTAATAAATCTTAAAATTATTTTCGATGTGAAAAACGGGACATTAATATAATTTACTTTTAGATTTTATCAAATTAATTGAAAGTTAATGAGTAAAGGTCTAAATTCTTAAAATTTATTTTTGATATTAAGTAAATGATTTCTTTTTAGTCGTTGTATGCTACAATTAAAAATTATGTGGTAAGAAGTGATTACTCACCCTAACGCTCCCGTCAACTCGTTACTAGGTGAGAAGGTAAATTAAAGGTGTCAAGTTTCAATCTTAATACTATATAGTAAATTTTCATACTTTAACCATCACACCATCCTGAGTTGACGATACAATTAAAAATTATTGTCCTTATATTAGGTCGATTAAATCATAAGGTAACTTTGACATGTAAAATTTTGCTCAAGCACAATTTGGGGAAAAATATTAATATAGAAGTCGCAGGTAGCGAGAGAAGCACGAGCTTTTGTGAAGATGTCCGGAGGAATTGCTCGTGGTCGCCTCGCCGAGGAGCGCAAGTCCTGGCGCAAGAACCACCCCCATGTACGCGTGTCCTTCACCTCTCGCCTCCTCTATATCGGATCCTCTTTTTTTACCCTAGGTCTTACTCTGATTTTTACCGTTCCTAATCGTCTAGGGTTTTGTGGCGAAGCCTGAAACTCTACCTGATGGTTCCGTCAATCTTATGACCTGGCACTGCACCATCCCCGGCAAACAAGGGGTAAGTCTCCTCCTTGTGATCGCTGCCTGTATGCAAAGATGACATCTTTTTAGTTTGATTCGATCTAGATGCAATCAATCGTGTGTTAATTAATGGATCCAACTGCGTTCGTCTAGATGTAATCAAACACATACATTAAGTGATGAAACTGTGGTGTTCAATTTGATTTTGAATAGTTTATGGTAAACTCAGGCAAATTCGTTGTCCAGATTATGATTTTATAGATTTCTAGGATCAATATTCTAAAACTTCACAGATGTTTTTACTAGATACCTCTTTATGGTAGTTTATGTTCTGGAAGCTGAAGATTATAGCAGAAGAACCATGTTCTGCTTGTATGGGATGGTCTCTTTCTTGTGTTCTGAAGGTACCATATTTATGTTTTGATTGCACTAAATTATGAAAGAAATGTTTGTAAGTTTAGAAATAAGGGTATAGTTTGCTATTTGAAGCAAAGATAGAAATCAGCAACACAAATACTATTATTCGTTTGTTATGGACATATTTTGGATATTTGATTGAATACAGAATGCCAAGGATCAGGCACCATGAGCAACAAGGAGAGGTTGGATGCGGCAGTGGCAACAATGACAATTGGCTTAGGGACGGTGAGCCATGGAGGTGACCATGATGATTAATTATCTAATGTTTGGGGAATTATGAGGATTGGTGGTTGTCAATTTTAAGTGAGAGACTAGAGAGAGGTTGGGGAGGGGGGAGAGAGAGGCATAATAAGAGAGAAAATAATAACTTTCATATACATCTAATATTTAATTTATAAAGAAAATTTAATTGGTTGGTTCCTTTTACTTATTTGGGGGTGATTTGTTTGCTGAGTTTTTGCGGCTACCATGGACATTTGACCATTTTATTTTTCTAAGTGCATGTTGAGACTCATTCTCTTCCTTCGCCAAGGACAAGTTCTCTCCATCCGAAGCTTATGCTTGATTGACTAGGTCGCTATTATATTTCCACTACTATATGTCAGATTGGTGTTTTGGCCTCCCACATAATTCAATCCCTATGCATTTTTAGGTGGATAATGTTTGCAAATACAGATAGCAGTATACCTGGCTGTACACAGTTTTGCAGTGTAATCTTTATTTGAGCACTTTTTGTTTAATATTTACTTATTTTCATTTCCCCTTTATAGTTAAGGCATTCACATTATTTCCTGTAATATTTATATATCATTAAGACATTTAATTTTTATCATTATAAGGATGATTGGGAATGGTTTCAAAAGTTTTTATGAGTTCTTGCCCTTTTATATCTTGATTGCTTCATGTGGTGCCTCTGATAAACAATTGCTTCAGATTAGAATGGATTTCACAATGCAATTTTGAAAGATCTGGAGAAATCATCCAAAATCTAAGCCATGTATTGGCGCAATGATAAGAAAATGTTTTAGTAATATTTTTTCTCGATCTGGTCTGAAAGAGTAACATAGGCAATTGACATGTCTTAATGGTAGAGTATGGTGGAACATGGGATGCCCAGGAGACCTAGATGTTAGTATCTCATGTATGCTTAAGTACAATTGTGCATGCGTATTTTATCTTTTAGCTTCTCTGTTAGTTTCTTCATTTGAAGAGGATGAACATGCCTAGAAGGATGATGATATGACTTGGGTGTTTTTTTGTATTCAGTTTTAACTAGACCTACATAGTTAGATCATTCTGTGACATTTTTCTCTATCCTCTATCCCTGTGCTGAGGTTTATCGTGGCATCTGTTGGAAGTGTGTTTTGTTGTGCTGCTTAATACGATGTATTTATTAACAAAAGAATTATTTTTTCACTGTTCACTTTACTCTTCTCTTATCATTGAGTCAATTTTCGTAAAGTTGGTTACTCATTTTCTTTATATTTAGCAAAGGCTGGATATTGGCTCAAGGAAGCAAAATTTACGAATAAAGGATCAAATCTTGATGGGTAGATACTTGTAGCTTGCTTGGTAGCATATATAATCCCTATTGACTATCTAGTACCTTTGGTGTTTTCTTTTGAATTTTTTCTCTATTTTTTTTTTCATCTTCTAAAAACACATCCTCAATTTGTAATCTATTTTCTGATTTCTCTATTTAGTTTACTTATTATTTGTTGTCATTATTCAAATTGTTGGCCATTGTTTATCAGTTGATAGTTTAATCAAATGATTGGTAATAAGCCATCTGTAGGTTATCAGTTGATTTCTTTATATCACTTCCCTTTTCTAACGATATCCAGTGGCATGGCTCTTTTTATCAATCGGAATTTTGAAAAACTGATATTGAACTTGTATCTCATCTATGTCAACTATTTTGATTAGTTTTATCTAGCAGTTATTTGATGTGATAAATGATATGTATGATAATGTAGTTATCAAAATCAGAGTTATTGTGAGTGTGACAAAAGATTTTATAATAACTATGTGTTTACATTAAGCATTAACTCAAATTTTATATACTTTTTAATACTAGACACTGCAGAGATCATATTCAAGATAAATCTTCTTCAAGATATTATATTCTTGGATAAATGTAAAGAGATTAAATTCGAAAGTTTAATTGTGGAGAAAATAACTATAGCAACTAAAGGTTCCAAGTTAAGTATAACTGAAATTCAATATATGAAATGCAGTTTTGGTGGTCAAGGCTATGAGGGGCAGATACAGAATTTAGAATTTTAGATATTTTGGATGTATCAAGCAATAAGGAGATATTGATGATCTTATTAATAGGCTAAGAATGAATGGTCAAATTTGAAAGAAGCTTTTTAGGTCTTGTAGTGTTTTGAGGTTAAAAGGAAAATTTTATAAGATTGTGGTATGACTCTTTTTATTTTATCAACTAGAATGTTGGATTGTAAGGGAACAACACATATAAACGGTTTATAAATTATAAAATATAGATTAGAACACTAAGCAAAATCTATTGGGGCACTAGAAACAATAAGATAAAAAAGTAATATTCAGGAGTAATTAGGTCAGTGCAACTCCAATAGTTGATAAAGTTATGACAAAATAGGTTGAGATAATATGCACTTTAAAGACAATCAATAAATTATCTAGGCAAAGAGTTGAATTGGGTAGAGTGGAACGTGTAAGCAGTAGAGAAACCAAAGAAATTTTTTGTTAATGTAGAGAATGATTTAGTTTATTTGAATATGCATAGAGGCTATTGGAGTAAAATATCCACGTGGTCAACTCTAAATAGTTGGCACAAACATGACTTGATGATAAATAGTCATTGTAGTAGGTTTTCTATATTCAACATGAAAACTAGATTTGTATGATGTGCTAAATTTCTAAGTTTTCTCTTGTACATGTTGCTTTTTTTCCTTATAAGGCATTTGCTAAAATTTGATTTGATTTTATAAAATATTTGATCAAGTAGATTTTGTTGAATTAGAATTTGTTAGTGGTAGGACTGTTATGTCAAATGCACTAGTCTTGTTGAAAATGCCTTTTAGTACACTCAGATTCAAGGATGGTCTTTTAAAGTCATGGAGAATTTTTAAAACTGTGGTTTTAGTCAGTTTGGTTTCCATTTGGTTTAACATCCAAAGTGTCTCCTGCAACAGTCTGTTGGATTTATTCATTTGACTTTTGAAGTCAATGGCACAGGATATTTCAATGAATTATATAAATTAACATTTTGCTAGGGAATTAGAAATGAGTAAAAAAGTCTACCATTAAAGTTGCTATGCGAAGTATAACAACTACTTTCTACTGTCTATCTGACCAGTGAAGTGCAATTTTAATCATGTTTTGCTTTGAACAAGAATAAATTGTTTGACAGGATTCTAGTCACTTTTCAGTATCCCCCAACTCTTCCACCGGGGAGCCCGTATATCAAATTTTGCCATGTGACAGACAAATATTGTAAAGTTATTGTTCATTTAGTGTTTCATCTAACTATTGCAGACGGATTGGGAAGGTGGCTATTTCCCTCTTACTCTTATTTTCAGTGAGGACTACCCAAGCAAACCTCCCAAATGCAAGTTTCCTTCTGGTTTTTTCCATCCTAATGTCTACCCTTCTGGAACTGTGTGCCTATCAATTCTAAATGAAGACTATGTAAGTGAACTGAGAAATGATCACGAGAGTTATTGAACTGCGCCAATCTTTTTTGTGTGTGGATAGATAGTTATTCGAACTCGTTGCCTCAGGGATGGAGACCAGCGATCACTGTGAAACAGATTTTAGTGGGGATACAAGATCTGCTTGATCAGCCAAACCCTGCTGACCCTGCCCAGATAGACGGTTATCATCTATTCATCCAGGTTCTACATACTTCATCCTTAGTTCTCATTGATGTTTTTTCTTATCTCTAATAAGATTGGTTCTTTAATTAAGAGTCATGGAGTTTGCAGGATCCAACTGAGTATAAGAAGAAGGTTCGCCAACAAGCTAAACAGTATCCAGCGCTGATCTAACGTTAGCCTTGGGATTGTATTTGCGATTTCTGTTTGTCATCAAACTCGTTGGATGTGGTTAGATAAGAAAGTGCGAGTTCTTATTTTGGCTTATAATACGATAACACCAGTCTGGCAAGGGTGACCCTGCATGGTTGTTTTGGCTGTATCTATACATGCATAGTGTTTTGTTAATCTCTTACATTATGAAGGTTGATACGGCGATAAAGACAGTAGATAACGATTATCTTTCATATTGATTTAAATATATCTATGTTAAATTTTTAGTTACTTTTTTTTACCTTATATGAAAAGATTGACGTGCAGAGTGTTTGTTAATTTGGACGATTAGTAGTAAAAGATCTACTTATAAAAGATGTTAGATAGGGACTTCGTCCTAGTCTTTTGAAAACAACAATAATTGTTTCCTTAGTTACTACTGTATATGAACTAAATGTTCCTGACTAACTTTAATGTTTGTTTTGATTACAACATATTCATGTTTGTTTAATATGCAAGTTTAATATATATAACGAATAACTCATTATATATGTGTGTTAGCCTGCATATCTACCGTGGATGATCCGCACAGGTAGGGTGCCCGAAATTGCTTGTGAATGTTGCCTGCAGTGGATGTGCAGACTAACACGTATATATCAAGTTTCACAACCACTGCTGTGAAGTTATGCAAAGGAACATCTTTGCAGGACACACTAAAGGGGCGTTTGGTTTAAATTTATCAATAGGAATGATAATGCGTATGATTACGGGGTCAATAGGAATATGAATCAGGATTACATTATCAATGTTTGGTTCAAATTCCGGAATGAATATGATTATAATTGATAATGTTTATTTTGAATCAACATTAATAATGAGAAAGATTATTTTTGGTATTAAAGGAAAATTTTAATTGCTGAAAATAAAGTAATATGTTATTTTTTGTATTAAAGAAAAATTTTAATTGTTGAAAATAAAGTAATAATTGATTGAAGGGGTAGACACAGGAATGAGTCATTGACCAATTATAAGGATTTATTCCCTTATTTACATTCTCATTCTTTTAATTCAAACATTAACAATGACAATCATTTATTTTCATTCTCATTCCCAACACTTTTAGTTGATAGAACAGTTATGACGCCCGAATTGTTATAACTTAATTAAGTATTTCAATGTACTGATAATTCTAGATTACAGCAGCTACTGCTATAATATATAATATCAGCATTTTTATTTATTTATTTATTTATTTTGAAATACTCAATTGATTAGAAGATGTTAGAATTGTTATAATGGGATAACAGATTAATTTTCAGCGAGAACATATCTTTGGAAAAAAAAACTCCTCCCACCCTTAGCCAACTAGCGGTCGACTATAAATTAATCTCATAATTTATCTTTCTTCACGTAATTTAAGAATGAGTCGTAAAGAGTGTATAGGATGAGTATAATTATGTATGAGCATTTCATCTTAGTCAACATTGTTCAATATAACATTGCATAATTATCAAATCATAAATACTATAATATTGACAATTTATTTGTAGCTAGTCAACACTAGCTAATATTATAATGTTGCAACTACATAACAATATTATCACAATCATCTCTAGTTAATAATATATTATAACAACTATTATTAATAACTACTATAACATAGATAGTTTTTGTTTATCAATCGTAGCTAGTATTATATTGTACCAACTACATAATCATATTGTGCCCGAGCATATACTTCTCCCATATCTTGACCATTTAGATTTATGGCTAGTAGTCATCCGTGATTTACCTACTCCGTGTTGACTCTGGGACGGATTGGCGGGGCGCTGGGGCGAGCGTATTCGTCTTTTTTTGCCACATAATTATTATAATTATGATGAGATCTTGAGGTCGAAACTCGACGCGCCTGAGCAACTACTACCCTCTCGTACGTGCTACTATATCAATGAAAAAAAGGATATTTTTGAATGTTATTTTGATAATGAATAAAAAGAGATCCTTTACAATTCATTTTTATTTTTCTCAAATTAATATTGATTTGGTTACTAGTAGGCAAAAAAGAAGGAATAGATCGTTGCATGATTCAACTCCTTAGGTCATTACCAACCGTGCCTCATTTATACTAAAATAGTATAAATAGGACATCAAATTTACTCCAATATAATTCTTTTTTTTGCACCAAAATAGTGTAAGCGAACAGTGCAGCACCATCTTCACTTGCACCATTTTGGTGCAAGTGTTTTTTTTTAAAATATTTTCTATTTTTATAATATATTATAATATTAAATTTATAATTAAAATATTCTTAAATATTATAAATAAATATTATTT
>JBAMIE010198005.1:0-11336 GCA_037177295.1 Kaempferia parviflora
AGGATGCATGAAGGATTAGGTTGTGTTATGTAAGCTTCTGTTCTGACAGGGATAGTTGGTGTGACTATGGGTTTTTCATGGACCAGCATCCTTGGTATGGCTTGTGATAAAGATAATGAAGTCTCTTATCATCAGGCTCGTGTGGTTGATTACTTGTCGATTGATGACTGAACGTGTCTTTAAAGCAATGGAGGAAGAACAATCAAATTAATTTGTGAGAATATATCTAATTTTCTAGGTCAACTTTAACATCATCACCAATATGAATTTTTAATTAAGGGCTCTCTCTTCTTCTTCACCGGTAGAGTGGAGATCAATCAAACATTATTCAAATAAACTCAAATTAAGAGTTTTATAAGATTAAAACGAATTAAATTTAAACTACACTCGAACTAAGTTTTAAGTTATAAAATTTAAATTAAGCTAGCTAGAATAACTTAGTTATTCATATGTATCTTGTACATATGTGACAAAAAGTGAATATGCTCGTCCTCAGCGTCCCTTTCATGTCCATCCCAGGACTAATACGGAGAAGGTAAATCACGGATGACTACTAACTATAAATACAAATGATCAAGATATAAGAGAGATATATATTCAAACATGTCGAGATTTGACCTATTCATATGTATCTTCCGTTCTTCTCAACATGACACAATATGAGCTCAATTCGCTGGTTACGTGTCATTGTCGCAATGACCGATATAACCTCAACCGTTCCGACACACCGTATTGGAAATCGATAACGGCCGCTTTTCTCCCAAAAATCCGCAATCTTTTCCTCCCGAAATCCGATGCGAGTGATTAGGAAGATTACGCTTAAATTTTCTATCTTTCTTTTTTAATCTCGACAAGATTTATACTAGGGTCGACTTGAGCTCAGTTGTTCGAGTCAATAGAGCTCAGAGCCGTAACTTCCATAAGGCCAGAGAGGCAATCGCCTCAGGGCCCAGTTCGGGGAAGGACCATTTTTTTTAATTATACTAGTAAAAAACGAATAGCACGGACCTTAAACGACCGCTAAACTCTATTCTCTTAACTCCGAGACACACATCAATACACGACTCTTCTTTGCACACGATTTCTTCTCCGACATTCTTTCCACCAAAGCACGGATCAATTGAACAATAGGTAATTTTAATATTCTTTTCTGACCATCTTCTTCATCCTACAACACGCGACACCAATTACATCCTAATTTCACAATAGCGATCGTTCGAGTGACCTAATCGCACGGATTCTCATGGTGTCTATCGCACTCGACGGACACAAGTCGGCGGCCGACATTCGCTTGCATGACTTAATTGTGCGGTGTGGTGTCTGTCACACGCTGCACCGACCTGTCATGTGAACTGCACCCTAATAACGCAATGGATGTTGGCTACTGGCTGCCACCTTGTCGCTATCTGCAACTACCGCATTGGTCTCAATGTCACTAAATGAGCTAGCAATTAGATTAGGTCGATTTGATAAATATTTTTACATCTAAAATAACTAAATAAATAGTATTTATGTAATTATTTTAAATATTTATTAACTTTTTATTGATATAATATATATATTTTTTTATTTATGTATTTAGTGTATTTATTATTTACAAATTGAGCTTTATTATTATTTATCGTAATAAAAGAATCATTTTTTATTTTCACCTCAGGCCCCGTCGAACATAGGTACGACTCTATAGAGCTGAATTCGATATTTAATTACGACGTCGAACTTGATTTATTTATTATTTTTAATAATATATAATAATATATATATATTATTATGGCTCGATGGGTCATTGAGTCAGTAATAAATAAGTTTGAACTCAACTCAATTTCTAATAAGTCAGCTCGAATCAAATTTTAACTGAGTCGCTCACGAACTACTTGACTCATTCGTACCCTAGATGAAAATAGTTACCTACTCTTTCAGTAAAAGAATAAATTATGGAGATACTTGTGACAACAAGAGATCTTTTACATGGAAGAAATAAGACATTTGGTGAGATATTTTACACTAGTTAAGAATTAATTTTAAAATTTATTGACCAACTATTTAAATAGGTAATAACTATACTAATTCGTACCCACGGGATATTCAATTAATTAGAGTTAAGAGTTATTTATCAATTATAAATTGATCTGGTAATTTAATCACCAGAGTAAAACTTAACATAATCAGCTTTTACTAATGCTTTAGTAACTGCGCCAACAATGTTTTTTGTATAATGAATTTCACCGTAATTAAATACAGCGTGATATGACAACTGGAATATTCTTCTTCTTGTTAGACTGTTCCGGAGGAACTTTCGCTGACGAACGATGACGTCGACGTGCTCCACTCTCCGAGTGGCTTCAAGTTCACGCGGCACGAGAGCGCAAACGGAGCCGTTAGTAACAAACGGAGAGCCACGCAGAAAGCACAAGAAAGGCTAACTCCGCCGTGACGGAACGGTAGGGACGCCGAACCTTTTCATACCCAAAAATCCTACCTGCCTTTTTATTGGGCAACGGTTCGTTCCCCTCGGCGAGGTACAACAATGGGTGGTGAGCTGCCTCTTCTCGCCTCCTCTTTGCTAGATTTACGCTTTTTGCCTTCGACCTTTGAGTTGCGCCTTGGCTGTGCGCGTGCGGGTTCGAGAAGAGAGAAGAAGCGGCAGCGAGAAGGAAGGGATCTGCTGGTATAGAGAGGGGTTTGGTCTGGGGATTCGTTTCTTGCGGGCGAATCAAAGATTGAAGGTTGAAGTGGGGAGGTGGGTTTGGCTTCTGGATTCGGGCACTCAAGGTAGATCATCGATTCTGTTTCTTTCTTTGCTGTCGAGCAAGGAAGCTCTGTGCGTTTTCATTTGCTCGCACGGAGTGGTTTTAGAGGAGACTAGACTGGCATCTCTAGTTTCGACAAACGTAGTTTGTTTTTGGAGCGTGAGGGGGCTCGATTTTGGGGTTACAAGCTCCAAAAGCCAGTCTTTTTAATGGCAAAGGTTTATACTTGGAGCTCCTTCCCATGTTTTCCGATGGAATTGTTTGTTCTCCGTTGTTCCTCCGACGTATCATGATTTCGGATGTTGTAAATTTGATATTTTTATGATTTTATCCCTCGTTTTATGTGGTGAAGCCAGATATCTCTCAATTCTCTCTAATCCATCTTAGTGTGATCGATTTACTGCTTGTTTTATGGAAAGTTTATTTCTTGTCAAGAGTGGGTACGTACATATCTCTGTCTTTGCTTCTTTGTTCAAATTAGCAGGCTCAAACTCGGTGTCACTGTGGCTGGGGGATGAGACATCTACGTTTAAGCCAATTATTGCGAAAGTATACTTGTAATTCACTTATTTACTGAGATGTTCAATTAGGTTTACCAACATTGTTTTTTCGTCGTAATATTGTTTGATTCTACGGGAAATTAAAGAAGAAGCATTGTGAGGAGAATTCTCTTTCTTTCCTTTTTAGTTTTGATCTTATGCTTTACATATCTATGCGATTCGTGAATTCTGGTGTTTTAAAATAATTTCAGGGAAAGGAACCCATATTTCGGGAATGCTTCTAGAGTGTTCATTTATTAAGTATTGGGAGAATTTTTTTTTGGTTGCCTTTTTAGTTTTGCATTTATATCTTAGCACTTTATGACTTCAGATGTTGTTGATGAGTTTCACGGAACTTTAAAGAAAAAGACTCCATCTCGTTGGAATATATTAAAGCAGTTTATTTTAATTGATATTGGGCGAATATGTTCTTTTGGTTTCTTTTTATGTTTCACCAACTCATGTTTGCAAATTTGTGTATTTATTGGTTGAGATGAACTATTTCATATCAGTAGTATCTTTTAAAATAATATTATTGTGTTAGTTTATTTAATGGTTATAAAAGGCTAGCTAAAATGCTTAAGCTTTTGAACTGCATGTGTTTAAAGAAGCCCATTGATCTTTGATGCATAGAGGATCTATTATATGTGTTTAAGTCCCTTAAAAGTTGATGTGTGAAGGACCTTCCCATTGGTGATCTATAAATTTTTCTTGAAGCCATATAGTTTATCAGATTTATATTCCATAGTTGTTCATTTTATTCAGGATTTCTTGTCATTTTATACAGTTTGTTGATTATATGTGCTTTGGCTTTGTGCTATCATTTATTTACTGCTTGAGTAGTTTACATTCTTTCTTGCTTTTATCGTGGTTCAGTTAAGCCAGATGTCATTTGATTCATTCCGGAACATTGTTCGTGATGTGAGGGATAGCTTTGGTAGTTTGTCAAGGCGGAGTTTTGAAGTGAGGCTTTCAGGCTTTTCTGGCCATCATAAAGGAAAATCTCAAGGTTCTGTTTATGATGCCCATGAACCCCATCAAGTTGTTCAGCAAAGTCGCTGGGCTACTCTTCCTTCAGAGCTACTTTGTGATGTGATTAGAAGGTTAGAAGAAAATGAAGCTACATGGCCATCCCGCAAGCATGTTGTGTCATGTGCAGCTGTGTGCAAATCATGGAGGGAGATGTGTAAGGAGGTAGTAAGAAGTCCAGAGTTTTCTGGGAAGCTCACTTTTCCTGTATCTTTAAAACAGGTAATCTTTATATTATAGTTGGAACATTTATAGCACATTAAGAGTCGATGCATTACCTTTATTTGCTCCTAAAGTTTGATTCATTACTGACTTTTAGATTTTTGTTTGATTTTGTACAGCCTGGAGCTCGAGACGGGGTAATCCAATGTTTCATCAAGAGGGATAAGTCAAGATCAACTTATCATCTCTATTTATGTCTTAGTTCTGGTAAGTAGTCTTATTCCTGCTAAGCATGCTCTTTATTTGCTAAATTTGGCCAACAAATATCAGCAATATGAAGTTTTCGTTTTGTGTCCATATTTTCCATTCTTGATGTGCAAAAGGCAAGATGCTTTGTCTTAATAATTTCGTCATGGAACACATATAGCACTGCACTACACTAAAATTTTCTTGCCTTTTAAACTCTGATTTTCGAAATTGCAATACTAACTTTTCATTCAAGATTTCTCAAGTCACACAGTTGATCAAGGTTCAAATTGAGCAACCATGCAATTTGAATTGTTTTATTTCATCTGTTTAATCTTGTGCGTTAGCTTAGGTTCTGTATTGAATCACAAGTTTCTGTGATTATCCGCAGGCATTCTGACTTAAATATCGGAACTGTTTACATTGCCCAAATAACTCTGCTTCAGTTTATTTTTTACCAAAATGTTTGAAGAACAAATTATTTGCAAGATTGTTTCTGTTCATGGTACAGTTAGTAGTTAGTTATTGCTATGCTCGTGTGCTGTGCTCGTGTATGCTAGGATTCACAACGCTGAAGCAAATCAGGAATTTAGTTTTATTTTGGTTAATTGGTCAATTCTCTTGACAATTAACTGACACATTCTGTTCTTTGAATAGCATTTAGATGTCTATTTCTATTAGTTAACAACTCAACATTTCTGGATGTTACTCTGTAGCTGTGCTCGTTGAGAATGGTAAGTTTCTCTTATCAGCTAAGAGAAATCGGAAACCAACTTGTACCGAATACACCATTTCGATGGATGCTGGCAACGTATCGCGGTCAAGCAGCACCTACATCGGGAAATTGAGGTGTTGCATCTTTTGTTTGTACATCTTTTCTATAAATTTTAAATAAAACCAAGAAAACTGAATACTGCTACTTCTTTCCTGGGCATTTTAGGTCAAATTTTGTAGGGACAAAGTTCAGGATCTATGATACTCAGCCTCCATACAACAGGGCTGCTATTTGCCCTCCTGGTCGAACCAGCCATAGATTCTACTCAAAGAAAGTTTCACCCAAGGTGCCATCAAGAAGCTATACCATAGCTCAGGTGACATATGAATTGAATGTTCTCGGAACTCGAGGACCACGACGGATGCACTGTGTTATTCACTCTATCCCAGCATCCTCCCTTGAGCCCGGTGGCGCGGTTCCTGGGCAACCTGACAATCTAGTTACTCGCAACTTCAATTCTTTCCGCAGCCTTTCCTCCGTTTCCTCGTACATAGACCGCTCCTTCGATTTTAGCAGTTCGCGGTTCTCTGATACTTTTGGAAGAGCTGAAGAGACCGTCGCAAAGGAGAGACCGTTAGTACTCCGAAACAAACCACCCCGTTGGCACGAGCAGCTACAATGTTGGTGCCTCAACTTCCGGGGTCGTGTGACAATTGCCTCTGTGAAGAACTTCCAGCTGATCGCAGCTCCACAACCCGCCGCTCCCAACCTAGCAACCACCGCACAGCCGGCTGCACCATGTCATGATAAGATCATACTGCAGTTCGGCAAGGTTGCGAAAGATATGTTCACCATGGACTACCGGTACCCGCTGTCGACATTCCAAGCTTTTGCTATCTGTTTGAGTAGCTTCGATACCAAATTGGCCTGTGAATAGAATGAAGAGAAAAAAGGAAACGATAAGCAATCAACCTGATGCCGTTTTGTTGCTATTCTTGCTGGATATTGTAAAACTGCATTATGTAATTCTCGAGTACTAGTTTGTCATAGTTTTATAGTTCATCATTAAAATATTATTAGAATTTAAATCTTAAAGTTATTTTTAATTTGAGTGATGATACGCTCAGGGAAAAAAAATTTAAGAAAAAATTCATATATATTTCACTTTTGGTAAGTCCCATTATTACATGTGTCATTGAGCTTTTTCTTAATTTTTTTCTTTTTGTAAATTATTTCTTTTTTAATTTATACCTTTTATAAGTAATAAAATAAAAGAACATTTAAATCAAAATAAAATAAATAATAATCTTTGATTTAATTTTAAATTTCCTCTCAAGTGTATATAATGGGTTGGATCTTATGTGGGCTCAATTAAGGCCCAACCTTATGCCGTCTCAATCTCACCCTGTAATTCTCAAAGATAACAAGGACATTTTGGTAATAATGGTTTTCGACGCACGTTATAAGCGCTGGCCTTTCGTTAGGGTTTCGAGTGGTGTGGTGTGGTGTGGTGTGGTGCTCCGGCGGCCTGCAGCCACTCTGGTGGGGGAAACGAGAGGCTACTTCAAGGTTCTTCCTCTGCCATTCTTTCTGCGCCCGCGATTGATTTGTCTCACTATTGCGTTTTGCTACGTACTTCTGCTACTTTCGTACTTGTTTTAGAATAAAAGGGCAGGATGATTGCTTAGCGTAGAATTGCTTTGTTTTGAATTTTTTTTAAAAAAAAATTGTCGAGGTTCATGCGTGATTCAGAGTTTTTTGTTGTTGTTTTTGGACGTAAGATTTACTTTTAAGTAAAATTAGTTTGTTTTTTTTTTTTTGCCGTTGTTAAATTGTATAAAATTTCATGTTTTAATTTGTTTCCTCTTTTCCTTTTTTTTTCTCTAATTAATGGCTGAAGTTGACTTTTTTGCTCATTGTATGCTGAAGGTAGGTAGGAAAGATGTCTCATCGGAAATTTGAGCACCCAAGGCATGGGTCGCTGGGGTTTCTCCCGAGGAAACGGGCTTCTCGTCATCGTGGAAAAGGTATCATGGAAACATTGTGAGCTTGCTTTGTGCATCCTATGATATTTTCCCATGTATTATGTGCATTCTAATATCCTTGTTTTCGTTTCACTTTTATTGCTAGATTCAATGGTGGTATTGTCTATGCAGTTGTGTAACTTCAAATTTTGCTCTTATATTTCTGTTGCATTTGTTTGAAAACCATGGCTAGCCATAGGTTCTACTGGGCATCATTCTTATGTGGTTCCTTAGTTGAGTCTATGTGCTGTATTTGCATCTCGACACATTGAATATGCTGTTATTTGCAAGGTGAAGCTTGAATTGTGTGTAAGACTGATGATTAACAATAGGCTACTTTATTCTATTCTCTGAATTCTAATATATTAAACTATTATTATTAGAATGAACGAAGCTTAGAAGCTTGTTTTTTATACATAGTAAGGCACATTCACTGTTATCAGGCCTGCATTGGTGGATGCTTGTGCAATTTGAATGTTTTTAGCTATCTTAATCTTTTACTAGCGCTCCTGTGTAATGGCAACTCTCTTAATAGTTTTTTTTTGTTACTAGAACATTTGTTAATTTGGCTTTTTTTTCATAACATTGCTTCTCCAATCTTGTTGTCTTGATTGAAAATTCAATGAATTCCAGAAGTAAAGTCTTTGTTTTAACTTAACAATGTTGTACTTTTTTTTAATTTTTTTTAAATGCAGTGAAGTCCTTCCCCAAGGATGACCCTACCAAACCTTGCAAGTTAACTGCCTTCCTTGGATACAAGTCTGGTATGACCCACATTGTACGTGAGGTCGACAAACCAGGATCAAGTATGTGTTCATTTGTCTGGTTTCTACACTCGGTTTGAAATTTTGATAATTTATTCCTTTTCTGTTGTCATCCATGAAGGTAGATCTTTAAACTAGTTGCTCATTTAAACTGATAGTGTAGTAACTGTTATATCCTTTGAATTTGTTATTTTTTTCCTTCTATATTGATGACCATTTTTGCAACTTAAAAAAATATTAATGTGCATAGGTATAGCTAAAATTGTAACCAATGGCACCTTAATGTTGAACAATGTAAAATGGAGCTAAATACTTCTTCCAGAGAGCATCAATTTTCTTGCTTATGATATTATTGTATGCTTATTTTAACAACTGTGGAAATGCCATATTAATTACAATTCATTGTATGCATAGCATCAGTTGCTTTTGTATTCCAATTTCTTCTCTAGATTCCTTTCACATCTTTGCCAGCTTCTTAAGCTTATGTTGTTGCCTACCATTCATCATCTCCATGCTTGTTGATTTAAAATGTGAAAACTCATATGAAGCATGCGACATCTCTTCTTGTTCTCAGAGCTTCATAAGAAGGAGACTTGTGAAGCTGTTACTATCATCGAAACTCCACCAATGGTGGTTGTTGGACTTGTTGCCTATGTGAAGACACCACATGGTCTTCGTTCTCTCAACACTGTGTGGGCTCAGCATTTAAGTGAGGAAGTGAGACGGAGATTCTACAAGAACTGGTACAAGAGCAAGAAGACGGCTTTTGCAAAATACTCCAAGAAATATGAAAGTGAGGAGGGAAAGAAAGAAATTCAGTCACAACTGGAAAAGATGAAGAAGTATGCCTCTGTTATTCGTGTTCTGGCTCACACTCAGGTGCATATAAAGGATTCAGTTGTTATAAAAGATGACCATCCACATCATAACCCTTTAGAAACATTGTTAGTTTTATAAATGTTACCAGAATTAGCTGATGTTCCTTTCTGTTTTGATGCCCCAGATAAGGAAGATGAAGGGCCTCAAACAGAAAAAAGCTCATCTGATGGAGATCCAAGTTAATGGTGGGACTGTGGCACAAAAGGTGGATTTTGCTTACGGCTTCTTTGAGAAGCAAGTACCCATGGATGCTGTCTTCCAGAAAGATGAGATGATTGATATTATTGGTGTTACAAAAGGTAAAGGTTATGAAGGTGTTGTCACTCGTTGGGGTGTCACCCGCCTTCCACGGAAGACTCATAGGGGTCTCCGCAAGGTTGCCTGTATTGGGGCGTGGCATCCTGCGAGAGTATCTTACACTGTTGCTCGTGCTGGACAGAATGGTTACCACCACCGCACTGAAATGAACAAGAAGATTTACAAGATTGGCAAATCTGGAGATGAATCCCACACTGCAATGACTGAGTTTGATAGGTAACTTAACTCATCCATCTTTTATTTGCTATGACTGAGTTTGAATGCAAGCTTGAATTGTATTGTATCCCATCACACCAGAAAAAACACACTATCTGACCTGTTATTTTCTTCTTTTTGGCAGAACTGAGAAAGACATCACACCCATGGGTGGCTTTCCACACTATGGTATTGTGAAGGAAGACTATATTATGATTAAGGGGTGTTGTGTTGGTCCCAAGAAAAGGGTCGTCACTCTTCGTCAATCCCTACTGAAGCAAACTTCTCGTGTTGCCCTCGAGGAGATCAAGCTCAAGTTCATTGATACTTCTTCCAAGTTTGGTCATGGACGTTTCCAAACAACTCAAGAGAAGCAAAAGTTCTATGGCAAGGTGAAGGCATGATTTTAGCTACAATTTGTGTAAGCTCTGAGTCTGAAAAATTCTGTTAAAGAGATCTGTTTCGAAGGATTTTCTCTGCGTGATTTGAACTTTGAGATTCCTTAATTGTTAGTACTTTTCAACTTGCTAAAATTGTTTTGGCTATGACAATGCTTTTTTGTCACTTCAAACAATTTGTTTTTTATGGGTTAATTATCGTCTTAAATGCAAATTTTCTTCTCGATATCATTTTACTAGTTTCAATTACATGATTCACTATCAACTCTATTATCGTTTGTTTTTCAGCGGGTCTTTATCTATACAGTCTACAAGATATGCTATGAAATTTGGCATTTACCAAATTAGACTCTTCTGCGATTTATGGAAAACACCCTACGTCCTGTTTATTTGCAACGAGGGGAAGGGGGGGAGTGGGGAGGTGGAGAGAAAAGAAGAGAAATTCTTTTGCAGGAGGGAAAGAGGGAAGGAAGTGGAAAGAGAAATAGAAGGTGAAGAGAAGTTTAGGGAAAAAATATATAATAAAATGTCTATTTGGATTAAAAAAGAACGAAAAGGATTTAAATATTTGACTCCCTACCTTCCCCTTTTAAAGGAAAGGATTAAAGGCAAATATTTATTTTTTAATAGTTTAGTTTTTCTTTTTTTTTTTCAGTCTGATAAAACACTAAAAAACTAACACGTCCGCATAAAAAAATATAGAATAATTTTTTCTGTTTATACTTACAACTTAAAATTATATATTTCACTTAACTTAAAACTAAAAAAATTTCAAAATAAAATATTTAAAAATTTAAAAATAAAAATAAAAATCAAAACTTAGCCAGCAGATTTATTTAGAACAATGATACGTTCAAGGAAAAAAACTCAAGGAAAAGCTCACTGACAGATATATGAGGTCTACCATTTCACTTTTTTAAGTCCCATGATTTTATGTCTGTCATTGAGATTTTCCTTAAGTTTTTTCTCTTTATAAATTATTTCTCATTTATTTATTTATGTTTTTGACTTTGAGGTTCACATAACATAAAAAATATATTTTTTATAATCTGAATCACTCTAATTAGTTTTTTCTTATAACGATGCCTCACCACTTCAACTATAAATTGTCCTAAAACGACACGACAAAAACTTTTATCTTTAATGGCTTTGAATGGTTTTGTTTGTGGGAAAGATTATGTGAGTTTCTCCTATCCACAAGTTTATCTATGGGGAAAAAAAAAAGAAGTTGAGGTATCAAAAAAAAGAGGTTGAACGATATTAATATTTATGATAACTTTAATGTTATTAAAGATAATAACAATAATTTAGCTAAAT
>JBAMIE010198015.1:0-11335 GCA_037177295.1 Kaempferia parviflora
GAGAGGACTAGGGTTCCGACGCGAAGGAGGCGACGCGAGGAGCAGGCAGGAGCTTGGTCGCGAGGAAGGCGGAGAGGACTAGGGTTCCGCCGTGAAGGAGGCGACGCGAGGAGGAGATTTTCCTCAGCGAGAGAGACGTTCGCGCGATTTGATTTTTTCCCTTATGAAAATAGCGTCGCGTTTGCCACGTCACCGCGCACCGCATGGCACCGCATGAAACGCACTGCAGGAGAAAAATTCTCTCTCTCTATATATCACGTCGGAACCCTAGTCCTCTCCGCCGTCCTCGCGACCAAGCTCCTGCCGGCACAAAAGTCCCCTCCTTGCGATAAATCTCCTCCTCGCGTCGCCTCCTTCGCGTCGGACCCCTAGTCCTCTCCGCCGTCCTCGTGACCAAGCTCCTGCCGGCACAAAAACTCCTTCCGTCGCGAACCCTAGCCCCTCTCCTCACACAAAATCTGAAAAATATTGTTATTGCATAGTTGCCTACGGCGGAGGAGAAACGTGACTGCCGACGGCGAAGAGGAACCGCAGAGGAGAAGGTGGCGACGCGAGGAGGTGGCGACACGAGGAGGAGCTACCGCGAGAAGCTTGGTCGCAGCAGGAGATTTGTCGCGAGGGTTCAGCTGAGGAGGAACGCAAGGAGAGTTGTTCCCTCACGACTTTTTTTTATTTCTCACACCAAAAAGCTACGTGGACAATGCCACATCACTGCGCACCGCACGACACCGCACGAAACATACCACAGGAGAAAAAATCTCTCTCTCTCTCTCTCTCTCTCTCTCTCTATATATATATATATATATATATATATATATATTTGATTCTAGGTTAATTCTAATATTATTGGCATCTAATATATTTTTATTAAATATATGATTAAATTAAAAGTACACTATGAATATTTAAATTATATTTTTCAATTATAAATTTTTTAATAAATGTTAATTCTAATATATTTTTATTTAGAAGGATGGTAATTGGATGGAATAAAAATAATTATAAATATTGATTTTTCTGATGAATATGAGTATTGGGTATGCGAACAAATATCCATACCATCGCTAATAGGAATGACAATTCTATCCGAATTCGATGGAGGATCTAACATCCGATCCGAATGGAGAAAGGTATGGAGGGGTTATTGATACCCGATATTCGACCCGAATACTCAATTAAATAATATATATATTAAATAAAATTTTCTTTTTTTTACTATCCACTAACTATTTTTATTGATATAAGGAGGGTAAATAGATGTTTAATTTATTTTTTTAATTATATATATATATATATATAATATGATATTAATACTAATATATTTTTATTAAATGATAATAATTGAATTCAAAGAAAAAAAATTATAAGCATAGAAGATATCATATCCTTTAATGGATATAAAGGATATGAGTATACACATCGAATATCCTATACCCCATAAGTATGATTACGTAATCGCTAAGGATAAGTAATATCTTTAACAACTTAATTGTATAAAACTTTAAACTTTATAGCTTACAAATTTTGTAAATTAGCTTAGGTATTCTAAGAATTAATATTTCCATTACTATAACACTAGAAACAATTTTGGTGTTAGAATAATAGGTCAATTATGTTTCCTAAATTTAAGAAATAAGTTTCGACAATTGAATTTTTAAATAACCAATTATACAATAATTAATATACTTGAATAAAAAGTAAACAATAATAATTATTAAAAGGGTTTCTCAATATCGAATTACTATTTATCTTTTAATATCATAATTTTTATATAGCATTTATCATTTTAAAATTAATTTAAGAAGTGAGGATATTTTTAATACTGATCTGTTGAAACTTCCACGGCCACGCATCACATTAAACAACTGGCTTTTAGCATTATTTACTAATTGCCTCTAAATCAATTTTCCCAATATAATTGATCATGGCAGAGGCTTAGAATATTTTTCCTAACAATTTAATAATTAATCTTAAGAGAAATAGAAAGACAGTGATTTTCAGTCTTAATGTGCTTTGGATCGACAACACTTACCAATCACAAGAACAATGGGGAGATAAAACTTGTGAAACCACCAGAAATATGTTGCTGCTCTAAGGACATCAATGAAAACAAATTATAGGAACCGAAAACCGCGGGGATAAAGAAAAGAAAAAACAAAGAACAATGAGCAGATAAAACACCACAAAACTTGAGCATTTACCATGTACAAAACCTGGCAGCAGAAACTTTTTCCTCCCTTGTTTTCTTTCCATCATGGAGTAGCAGCGCTTGCACTAGGCGATAGAGTAGGCTCTGACCACCTCGACTATGGGCGCGCGGCACAACGGGCACTTACCTCCACTTCGGACTAATTCATGTGCACACATTGAGCAGGTGCACATATGGCCACATCTAAGGTGAAGAAAAAAGTATTGTGAGCATAATGATTGCAAAAGGTGTGAGATTTCTGGGTTGGGAGAGGAAGAGGGACGAACCTGTAGAGAAGAGAATCGATATGGTTATCGCAACATACACAGCATATCCCTTTTCTGACTTGATTCCACTTGAACCCATCCACTGATGGTTCCTCACCGCAGACTGCAACGTGCCACATGATGATAGATTTTAAGAGAGGCAAATTAACATGCTCCTAATTTGAACAAAGTCAGTCAAAGTAACAGGTGAATTTTGTCCAGTAAGACGGATTGAGAGAATTTATGTTTTCCTTTCTTCTTCATTTCAAACTTCTAACTCTTAGTAGTTCAACCAAACATTCTAATGATCACCAATAATGTCCTAATGATGCCCATACCATCTGCATGAATTAATCAGTATGAGCACACCATAAGGCTCTGTTCACCTGGAGGAAACGGAGAGGAGACGATAAGAAAAGGGGGAAAAAAGAGGAGGGTTTGGTCTCCTCCAAACTTTCTTCTGTGGAGAGGTGGGTGGAAAGAGATTAATTTGAATAGAATATCCTTAGGCATGAGTATTAGTAGGTAAAATTTAACTGATGCTGCCAAGGATATTACGATAACTTTTCTCTTCCCTCATCTCTCCTCTGATTTGATTCAGTTTCGGGTGGACGATTTGCCTACAGAAAATGGGGCCGCTGACTGCTTCCCTCCCACTTAACCCAATCACAGACCTAATTGAGGAAGTGGAACACTAACTTTAGGAACTGAAAGGTTATCAATCCATTGTAAGAACATAAAGAGGCAAGTGAATATGCAGATATTCCAGCACAGGAGTTTCAATGTTATCAATCCACTGCAAGAACAAAGGATCATAAAGAGGGAAGTGAATATGCAGATATTCCAGCACAGGAGTTTCTAGGTTATCAATCCATTGTCAGAACAAAAAAGATCATAAAGAGGGAAGTAAATGTGCAGATATTCCACCACAGGAGTTTCAAAGCGTGCTGAGTTAATATAACTTTAGGCTTCAATATTAATTTGACGGGGGAGTCAAAGAAATGCTATTTTTCCTACATGAGTCAATGATAACGTTCAAAGGAGAAAGAATTCTTACCTTCCCCGGGAGATTGATTCAAAGCTGCAGAAACTTCCTGTCTAACTGCACGTTGTAATTCCACTTGCATATCGATGCAAGCTTCCAGCATTTTCTGCATATTACTCATTCCTTGTTGCAGTCTAACCATCTCTGCCTTCAAGTCATTAATGGCATCCCATTCCTGCAATAAACAATAGCTTTAACTTCAACAGCATTTGTAAGGTTGACTGTACAGTTAAAATAACATTCCCAATGGCGTAATTTGGAACGCCATGGAAAAATGCTGTGAATACCAATATAAATGAAGTCATAAACAGTATATATAAAGAGACACCAATGCCAAGGTATGATGATGAACCCAATAAAAGCCAGAGGTTGAACCCACAAAAATTAGAGCAAATGACAATGCATGGATTTTCGAAATTGAGCACCACTGTAAAGCATTTGTTTCAAGTTTGCCTAAAATGATTGCAGAAAAAAATGAATAATTTAGTGAGTAACTATAGCAGGGAGATGGCGCACAATTTCTGAACGATGCATGTTTTGTCCGGTCCAATTGTTATGATGCAAGCCAGAGTTCCATAGGGGTGGTCTTAGTGGCAATGGTGGCACAGGAAACACATTAGATCTCCTAGTAGCCTGATTTTGATCATCCCTTGACTGGTCCTCATCTTCCTCTGGAGTAGGGGTACGCAGTGGTCTGTCTAGATCCCAATCAAACTGAGTTGTGCCTTGTCTTTGAACATAGGACTGTACCAGCCGATCTAAACTTTCACGAAACCCACTGCGAAGAAGGTTAGAAACACTCCTCCTGCAAATGACAAAACAATTCAGTAACACATAATGAAATCAATAATTGTGACAAACTAATAGTAGTGATTGGTAAGAAGTAATAATACCTTCCAAGGAGTTCCCTCAGTTCCAAACTGTAAATGTTTTCGTCATCAGGAGGGATAAATCTGTCAACTCTTCTAATTGTACTGGGCCCTCGATCTATTGCTGGATCTTCCTGTTCACCCTGCCAGGCTTCAGCAGTATCAGGAGGTTCATCTTCGTGCCATTCTCCATGAACTTCAAGTAGATGACTATCTTCTCCAACATCATAACTAGTGGTCTCCTGAGGCCAGTCCTGATCCATGTTTTCCTGCCAATTTGAATTGAATTCCTCCATGGCCTCCCTGGTTTCTTCAGGCAGTCCAACTATACCAACATCAATATTTGGTTCCCAGTCTACTCTATCACGTCCAGCATCTTCTTCTTCCTGTACTGCTACATCAGTGGGAGATTCCTGCATGTTGTGAGTACTATAATGATCGACACTCCCCAAGTCAAGCAGCTCTTCTCTCTCTGCTATTTGCTGAATGTTATTAGCCTCACTCCGAAGTTGCGCTTCCTCAGGGTGGATGTTAGGTAGATCTGTTACAGTACTGTCTTGAAATTCATCAGTAACAGAAATGCTTTGATTAGCTGAAGAAACAGGCTGGTTTGATGCTTCATCGTGAACAATATTCTCTGATTGGAAGTGAAAGCCCACTCTGTTTAAATGAGAAAATATCTTTAAAAAAAAATTGAGAGCATGAGAGGGAGTATGCAATATAACCTTGTGTGAGTAATTATCAACAAAGTATCAACACTACAAAAAATATTTAGAAATAGTAGAGTATAAAATTTATGATATGGGTTTTGCATCTCAAGTGATAGGTAAAGTAAAAGTGGAGTCCTCACACCCATCTCAAATTTGGACCCTTTTTTGCTATGTTCCAACATCACTACTTGGAGAATTTAATTTTAACTTAATCAATCAAACTAATAACTAAGCATTTAGAAATGAGATAAATGGATCATTGATCCAGGTTTTAGGTAAAAGTGAGTCCTCATATTCGTGTCCCAAATTTGGACCAGTTTTGTTATGTCCCGGCATCCCTACTTTGAGGAAATAATATGTCCCACATCTAAATCCACATTTGTGTTTGATACTCATACCCAGTCTGTGCAACATAGTATGAGCTTGAAAACTAGGTCAATAATGTTGTAATTTGTCCTTATTTGACCTAATGAGAAATTTGACTTCATTAATTCAACATGTCTAAAGTCTAAACCACATCAACTAGAGAGTTTATACTCAAGTTGCTGGTAGCTCACATTTTAGGATATGTGAATATGCACAATTAGCCCATAATTATCCATTTGGGACTAAATGCACCCAATATAGTCAAATTCCAAAACTTCAAGTTTGTTGCTATCTACTTTGAAGCTTTAACAATAAGAAAGAAGCCCAGCAAATAGCATGAGCAGCCTGTAGAGTTTAGACAAGAAATCACATTAAAGAAGCCACTAATTCAAGTAACGGTAAAGCTTCATTGAGTCAGTCATGACCATCGTTTACTGTGCCAAAAAATCAATTAATACCAACATAGGTCAAACGAATTACAATCAGGATGCTGTAGTGGTGATTATCTTCCTCAAGGACAGTAAAAGTCCATCTTAGGTTCTGCTACTTGTCAAGAAAAATTCACTCTTCCATTCCAATGCTCATATTTTGGTTACTAAGAAAATTATAACAAGTACTAACTAGCTTACACTTCGCAAGGCGTTTGTGCTATCTTGAAATCTTGCAAAGTTAAGTGATGGCTATTAGCCACGCCGCTAGAGGCCATCACACCAAACCATTTGGTATATTGAAAGGCCGTGCTGTCTTCAACATGGATGGTTTTTGATGATTCCAAATTCATGTCAAGATTCATTAGAAAAAGAGTTCTTAATTATTGTAGCCACCATGTACCACCAGAACCACGAGGGACAAATCAAGTTATGACTGAGTAAAACAGCCCAGTCAAGTTTCTAAGTAAACTGCAACCAGGAAAGTAAGAACTACATCTGTAAAAAAATAAAATCATCAAAGGCGGTCCCCTTATTGATGATAGGTATTATGCAACAACTAGATCAAATTACCTCAGACCGGAGACCTGTTGGTGTTCCCTCAACTGACCTAATTCACTTTCTGCAATTGAAGGTGGCCTTGGTTGATCATCCTGTGCAACTACACCATTTCTTAAGAAACGCCCCCTCAACATTGACTGTGACATTCGAAAAGTGAGATGTCAGATGGTTCTCCCAATATTCCTTCTAAGTCATTGGATAGAAGAAAAAAATGTAACTATACCTTCTTCATGAGCAACTAATTTAACGCAGCGAAACAATGAACACAATGAGAAAGAAATGCTAAGAGGATAAGTTACGATCAAGTTACTAAAGCAAGAAAGCAATTTTAATTAGTTCAAGTGGTTAATACTTAATAAGCACAAAAAGCAGCTCATGAGCGTATATCATATACTTGAAAGACCAATACGGTGATTGTTGAAGAAAGCAAGCTGAATCTCTGAATTAATATTGAAACCATAAAAGATGAACAAATAACTGAACTACCACGTCAAGAGCCTTCAACTTCTTTATGAGGAAACATTCAAGAAATAAATATAAGAACTCAATTGTATATGACGAGCTCAAACTAAAGCTGCATACTCATAACAGCTCGAACTAAACAAAATACAATAGTGATATCACTAACCAAGTACAAAATTTTGTTTCTCTGACATAAATTGCTATTCTGGTTGTGAATAACTGATCTTAGCTTTCTGAAACTAATTAAACAATCAACATGCGTGTAACATGCAGTCTACTTTTAATAAAACAATGGCAGTCCATCATACTTCCATAAAGCCAGATCATTTTGCTAGATTCATAAATTTCTAAGCTTCTTATACATCCAAGTGATGTTATGTGGTTTGTCTGTTAAAAAAGATACAAGGCACGATTAAACCACCTGAATGCGATGGCGGTGCTCAAATTGTGAGACTGCACGATGCTCTGACAATGCCAGAAGTTCCCTCTGTCTTTCTGATGCCATCCTTGTGATTAGCTCAAGCCGAGCCTGCCTGCCTCTCAGTCTCAGAGATTCCCTTCTAAAGCGATCTGATTGGACATCTGCAGATCCATTCCGTTCCCTCTGTCTGTCCTCCCTCCTGCTAGCACGGGCATCTCTCTGCTGTTGGCTCGTCATCTGTACCCACTCCCTCACCAACCTCACTCTCTCCCTTTCAATTTCCCCTAGCCACTGCGCCCTGTGAGTCTCCTCATTGCTAGGTGAGATCCTAGATTCAGACTCTGGGATCTCACTCTCTGTCATCCACCCACGAACTATTTGCCGAACTCCCTCCCTTGCATCATGACCATGGTCACGAAATTGTTCCTGATTGGATTCCCGGTGATCCTCATCTGCCGCATTCCGCAAAGGTGAGGAATCTATATTCCCACGAATCCACTGTGCATAGCTATTGTACTCGCTCTCTCTTGCATTAACCGACTCGCCACCAAGCTCATCCCTTTCCTGAGAGCGAATCTGACCGCCTAGCGCAGACGCTGTCACTGTGCCCCTGTGATCTGTCCTTGCAGAAGAGGTCATGTCCTCGAGCTCCCGCCACATCTGCAGCACCGACGACGCGCGAGCAGCAACCGGCCGTTCCACCACGGCGTCCGCGGGCGGCGACCTGCGTGACTCCCTGAGGAACGAAGGATCGAGCATAGACACCGTGTGCAGACCAGCAAGCGCCATCAGCTCGGACTCGCGGTTCCGCCGCTCCATGGTGGTAATCATCTCCTCCGCCTGGCGAGCGACCCACCGGCTGAACACCCGCGATTGCCGCCGCGCGGCGGCCGACGACTCAGCGAGGTCGTCGCCCTCGAGGTCGGACCGGCGGCGCCTGCGCGCAGCATTCCCTTCCTCATCGTCCTCGCTGGCGAAGGCGACGCAGGAGGGGGAGGACGAGGAGGAGGAGGAGGAGAGCGCGGCGCTCATGCAGCCATCTAAGTGGCCGCGGACGAGCTCCTCGAGTCCGCGCCGGAACTCGAGATCAGCCTCCCTCTGCCGGAAATCAGGCATCGACAGCACTACCCCTTGAAGCAACAGATCTAAGTTTCTTTCCGTTCAAAAAAAAAAAAAAAAGGAGGAAAGTCCGTGAAATCGGAGAAGCCACTCCCGGCGAGGAGTTCAATCTCATCAATTGACAGCCACTGCGAGAGAGCAATCTAGATGGAAGCGATAGAACAAGCAGAACAAACCCTAAAACACGCAATTTTGAAGAACCAAATCGACACGAAAAAGGGAAGGAGAAAGGAGAAGGAATTTGGAGGAAGAAGGCGTTTAAAGAAACAGACAAAAGAAAATGGGAGAAATTAGGGGAGGATTAAGGTGATATCGTCACCCATTCATGTAATCAACTGCACTTTCACCATTCCGAGAGTTGGTGTGGGGAAATGGGGTAGACTTCGATGTTATAGGGGTAACTTTATCTTTGTCGTACGATTGGAGGCATAGTCATGTCGCCGTTCCCCGCCTCCTCGATCCGCAAGCCGCGGGATGAGCGACACGTGGATTTGTCTTGTCTCTCTTGGTGATACATATATTTTAATCACAAGATTATAACTAATAAATAATAATTGTGGTCTCTTATTTATTTTTTATTTTTTATTTTTTTATTACTGCAGGAAGCAACAGAGATGATGGGCTGACATAATAGTCACGATTGTTATTTTAGAAATTGATAATCTACTTTCACTTTATTATTACCTCATAGCTATAATACAGTAGTACGAACGTTTAGTTTACTCTTAGATATTTAAGATTTAACTCTCAGTTATAATATATTTATAGGGATTTTTTTTTTAAATGAGACTCACAATTAAAGGACGTTGGATTTCTGGGCTGCCCACCACGAATACTTCCCAATTTACCTGGTGGCAAATGGAAAATTTCCGTAGGACTGGACAGATCACCCCAGGCTCAACATTATCCAACATAATTAATCATTATATTTATATTTATCTTTCTTCCTTCATTATCTATAGGATAACTCTAATGTCTTATTTACATCAGTGCACACAGATCATATAACGATGGATCGACCCACTTTCTTATGTTTACTCATAGAAAAAGTACTAATAGACGGATTTTAATTTTATCCGCTGATCAAATTTAACTCCTTATCTGTCCAAATCGGACGAAATTAATTTTCCATCCGTGTCTTCTCTTGTCTCACCACCATAAAATCTCGAAGAGAGGATCGTAAATCGGTCGTGGCCTTACTTGCTGCGATTTCGCAAGTTGTGCGTGATCTCACCGACTGCAAAGCAACCTCGTCGATTGTGCCGACTTCGTTGTGTTGTTTTGTTGGAGGGAGGGAGAGGACGTGCTATCAAATTAACTTCCCGTCCGACGCGACTCGACGATTCTCGCTTGACTTCTGTTGCTTTTGTTCCTAGTTCTTGGACCCCTCGACAGCGATCGATTTACCTAACCCTCCCAGTTTATTCCTTTTCTTATCGTTGCGTATGCAATCATCCTGTTTGCTTTGATGCAGTCGATTGTTCTTAAGCTCTGATTTTGTGTGGTATTCCTATCTTATGGTAAAGATTGTTTCTTTCCTAAGGTTTGTTCTCGAATTGTTTATTTTAGGTTATCTTTTGTAGGCTTATATTATGTCGGCTTTCCATTCTCTTTCCCTAGGGAAATATTTCCACGAAAAATGATATGCACAGAAAAAGATTTCAAAAAAAAGCTCAAGAATAGACACATAAAGTGATGGACCTAGAGAAAATGAAAATAATGGGTTATGATTTTATGTGTCTATTCTTAAACTTTTCTCTGAGATTTTTTCTCTGTAAATATTATTTCTCATATTTTCACCACAAATTCTTTTCTCTTCGTGATTCACGTTGGAGAGCATAAGGGATGGTTAAAATAGCACATCTACATTTATTTTTTCTTAGTTAAAATTTGTTATCTTTAATAAAAATAGAAAATTTGCTTTTAATAAAAATGCCCTTGTAATAAATGACTGATTTTAAATCATAATTAACAAAAAAAAATAAGTGTAAGAATATTAGGTAAGAGCATTTAAGAGTATAGAATAGAAGTTTTGGTGTTAATAAAATTCTAGAGTCATTCTAGAATGCCTCTTTTTTTATCTCTTCCAGGTACCCACGGTTTGATTCCCAGCTACGACATATTTTACAAGAATTTTTCCTCTAAATGAGAATCACAACTAAGGGACGCTGAGCTTCTCAGCCGTCCACCGCGAGCACTTTCCGATTTACCTTGGTGGTCGGTGGGAAACTTCCGTGGGGCTGGACCGGCCATCTCAAAGATAGTCAATGAGGTTAACTGGGTTTATCATTTTTTTAGAATGCCCCTTTATCCAAATAGTCAACTAAATTCATATTGAATTCAAGTTTAGGTTAAATTGTAATTTATTATATTAAAATTAAATGTAATTAATTTTAGGTAGCAAGTTGGAGTTCTAATAGAATTACAAATTCGGGATACTTATTTTATTATCATCCATAATAAGTTATTTTTCATTAGCAATTATTATTTTTAATTTATTTTTTTTACAAAAAATGGAGGATCTAATTTCCATTAAGGCAGCCACTTTTTATCCTCTTTCAATATTATTTTCCATTTTGTGAAAGGGATCATTACACTGACAGCAAAGCAACCTTTTAAAAAGTTTCCAATGAAATTTCAAACCTTTTTTTGGGCAAAAATTAAAAGACACGTTTTAGTTTTGGTGTTGTTAAAAAGAATTACCTCAATTTTTTATTTTAATAAAATCAAAATAATGCTTCATGTTCCAACATCTCTTACAATATATAATAATTTTTTTTTTAATATTGACTCTATAACTCAAAATTAATACATATTGTAGACCAATATTAAAGTATATATAAGTAATTTTATCAAATTAAAATAATTTTAACCAAGTTGAATAATATGTTTTAATATAT
>JBAMIE010198023.1:0-11334 GCA_037177295.1 Kaempferia parviflora
TTTCATCCGATGTGCAAAGAGGTGGGCATCACACATCTTATATATGCCGATGATCTAATGCTTTTTTGTAGAGCGGATGAATCTTCCACACAACACCTAGCGGATTGCATGAATTATTTTGGGAGAGTTTCCGGACTTAGAGCAAACCCACAAAAGACACAAGTTTACATGGTGGGGCTGGATGCTAGCTTGAGAAGAAGATTGATTCAACTCATGGGATACCAAGAAGGTAAATTCCCATTTAGATATTTGGGTATTCCTCTAGCGGCGGAGAAACTAAGAATTGTATATTATGGGCAACTTCTTGAAGTCATCTCAAAGAAAGTTAACTCATGGCCTAAACACACCTTATCTTATGTCGGGCGCTTGGAATTGGTGGGAACGGTTCTTCAAGGGATGGTATGTTATTGGCTCACAATGTTTCCTATGCCTAGTGGAGTGATTGACACGATAAAAGTCATTTGTCGTATGTTTGTTTGGTCTTCAAAGCACCCACCCATTGCATGGTCAAAGCTTTGTTTATCTAAGCGTGATGGTGGATATGGGCTTAGGGATCTTCTTGCATGGAATGAAGCACTATTGAGTAAAATACTATGGGACATTCATGAAAAGAAGGACTCACTATGGATTAAGTGGGTGTATCAACATTATGTTAAAGGTGCAGATTTTTGGGCATGGCAAAAGAAGGCTTCGGATTCGCCTTTGATCAAAAGGCTCCTTGAGGTGCGTAACAAAATACTAGTGGCTTCGAATGGAGTTGGGGAGGTAAATATGAGAATGTTAGAGTGGTTTGTCGGCACTACGAAAGGGACTACAAATGCATATGGTTTTTTCATGCCAAGGGGGCCGGAAGTTGCATGGAAGTCCATGGTGTGGAGGCTGGAAATCATGCCTAAACACCGCTTCATACTATGGATGCTTGCTCGAGGTACTCTTAGAACTGCGGATAGAATGGAGTATGTGCTTAACAAGGAGTGTGTCTTATGCCAACAACAAGAGGAATCGAATCAACATGTGTTCTTTGAGTGCTCGGTGGCTCAAGCTCTTTGGTGTAAGGTAAAGCATTGGCTAGAGATTCAACATAATTTCTAATCTTTTGATGAATTGCAGCAGATTTTTAGAAGACATTACAAAGGTGAGAATCGTAAGATGAAGACCCGATACTTGGGGATTTCTAGCCTTGTATATTATATATGGGAAGCAAGGAACAAGTGTAAATATCAAGGCATCCCCCGGATGTTAATTGGCTATTTCGAAAGGTTCAAATTCATGTGCATAGATTTGTGGACATAAGAAGCTAGCTACTTGGCACATTGTAGACCCTATAGTGCTCTCTCTTCTTTTCATTATTGTTGCTGAAACTAACTTGTTGTATTCCTTTAAGATGTGAACTTTGCTACTAAATGAGCTATGCTATCTTAGTTTGCTTCTTTAGGTTGCTGGAACCCACCTAAGATGCTGATCAAGGAAGATGAAGACCGGTTGCTGTCCATGAGCAAGATGAACGTGTATAGTTGCATGGCTCGGGTGAGGTATGCTATGCTATTTGAAGGCCGGTTTTTCGTGGGCATGTTTGATTGGGATGTATGTATAGCAATTATTGGGGCATACTTGTGGGCATGGTTGATTGGTGGGCATGTTTGATTGAACATATAAACTGTAAGTGTGGGGTTCTTGTGAATCGTTGAGAGTTTTGGAGAGATATGAGGGATGTACAGGTGTATAGGCTCATCTTAGAATGACCTATCTAGTCCACAGCAAACGGCTTGTGGTAAAGGCGATTCAAATCCGTTGTTGGCTGGGGCTTTGCCAAAAAGTCCAAGAGGGTGAATAGGTCCACCATAATTGTCATCTAGCCTGCAGCAAACGACTCACGGTAAAGGCATTTCAAATCCGTTGTTGGCTGGGGCTTTGCCAAAAAGTCCAAGAGGGTGAATAGGCCCACCATAATGGCCATCTAGCCCGCAGCAAATGGCTCTCGGTAAAGGCGTTTCAAATCCGTTGTTGGCTGGGCCTTTGCCAAAAAGTCCATGAGGGTGAATAGGCCCACCATAATGGCCATCTAGCCCGCAGCAAACGGCTCGTGGTAAAGGCGTTTCAAATCCGTTGATAGCTGGTCACTTGCTAAAAGGGGCTTCTTCTTATTGCTACAATATTTTGATGCAGTAGTGATGATCTTTCTAGCTGCTGTATTCACTTGATCCTACCTAATGACATGGAAGGCAGTACCGGTTGACGTCATATGATGTGCATGGTGTGCATGGTGAGCATGTAACGTGATGGAGCTGTGTAGTTTGGTGAAATATGTGTGCATGGGTATGTGGAGCATATGCTACAACATTAACGTGCAAGATCTTGCATGGTTTACTGTTCATGTAATTGTGAGTGCAAGCTTGGATGTGAGTTTGGGTAATTTGTCTTGATTTGTAATCTTGAGGGTTTAACCTCGTGTCATTTTATAAAATATGTACTTTTTTTCATAAAATACAAGAGGCCACAGTATAACTGAAAGATAAGTGAATAGTTATTTATCATATAAAATTGTAGATCATATTCTTATTGGATTATATATTTTTTCATCCTCGTACCTATTGAGTATAAAATATTTAATACATATATTTAAATATCTTATGTACTAATATTTTTTTTTTCTATTTAATTATTATCATTCAACTATTTTGAAATTAACATTATATATATAAATATAATTAAAAAAAAAAACAAATTAAACAAGCATTTCTCGAGGCATCTCCGAAACCCTTCATTTTCATTCTCGACCTGCTGCGGCTCCCTCTCCTATGCCGGCAGTCTCTTCCGGCGGACTCCGATCCCATATCTTTCTTAGGCAATGTAAGATTCTTCCCTCTTTTCTTGTAGTCGATACCTTTCTTCCTTTCTCCGTTTTCCGATTTCATTATCACATATGCTACGAGCCTATGACAGGTTTCTAGGTCACCACAAAGATTTAGACCTTAAAACATTGTGAAAGGGCGAAGTAGGATCTCCTCCCTCTCTCTCTCTCTCTCTATCTCTCTCTCCCTCTCTCTCTCTAAAAGGTTATTTTTACATCAGAATCTATTGAAAACTATGAATATCTTGACTTATTTTTTTTGGCAGTCGATATTGTTTATGGTTAAAAAGTGAGTTATTCTCTGGCATTATATAGTGTGGATATAAAGTCTCAATAAATGAATTTCGATATGAAATATCATGCAGATACAGTTGTGTCAGGATCCTGTGTAAATTGAAATAACCCTAGCCCTTTAACTGATAATTAGTAACATATTGGGTGAAAATGTTCTAGCTATTTCTTCTTTTTTGCCATTTTATCCTAGCTAAAAAGTCTGCTTAGCGTATTTGCTATAAATTCTTAAGTCTCTTGGTTGGGATCGATTGCAACATTTACTAATATTGGCTTGGAAAAACAGAATGGAGAACTATTCTATAGATTACCATTAGATACTTGTAATTGCCATTCTGCATGTTGGAGTGCTGTTTGTAGATAATACTGAAGACCACAAATTGATCGAGCCATAAGTTAACTCTATCATGCCCATAAACCTTGTATATGCTCTCCATTTTTTCAATCTTTTTTATATTGCTGATGATAAAACTTAATTACTTGAAGTTGAACAGAGGATAACATTTACTTGTTCTCTCTTTGGAAAGGTTTGTACTTCATTTTCATTAGAACTGCCAGCGAGCTATCTTGACCATCAAAAAAGGCAAATAGAAAATATTTGGTAGAATTCTTCAAAATCTAAGCTAGAGTTAGATGCCTTCTTCAAAGTCTTCTTCAAGGTCAGCGCGATGCTTTAGATGTGGTGAACGTGGGCACATTGTTGATGATTGTAGCTTGGACGAGAATATTTGCTTCTTTTGCAAGGAATCAGGGCATGTCAAGGACGAGTGTCCTAGGAAAGCTAAACTGGATGCTAAAAAAAAGCCACAGCCGCAGAGTCATACATCTAGTTCAGCTAAAGAGAAGATATGCTTCAACTGCGGTGAACAAGGACACTTGTCTAAGGCATGCCCCTTGGTTGAAAATATTTGCAACTTTTGCAAGCAGACAGGGCATTTGAAGAAGGATTGTGTGCTGAAGACTCGCAACGACCAGCATAGTACTCAACAAGAGCCAAAACAACACGAGGAGAGTCAAAAGCAAAGCACCACAACTCAGGGTTTTGCCTTTTCTCAAGAGAAGGATATGAGAGTCCAATATCCTCATAATTTCCACTCAGGTACATAAACTTTGAAGATTAAATTTATTAATGAATGAACGTTTTTGTATCCTTGTTTTTAACTTTTTAATTATTCAACGTATAAGTGATTGATTAAGAAAGTTGTGATTAGGTTTTATGTTTTAGTTTCATTTTTATTTGGTTCAAATATGTTATATGTTGGAACTTGTGGATTGTTGACGCATGAGACGACATTGATGTTGATCTTTTATTTGATATTTGGAGGTTACTGTGATTGAGCTGTAGCATCTCGTGTTTGAATTAATGAATTTATATCTAGCTTCCAAAATCTATGATGATTTTCTGTGAATTTTTGTAGTTAATTTATTGTGGGTAGTCGCTGGATTCTCAGTAATTTTATTGCCTGAAGTTTTGTGATTTAGCTAGACTTGACCATTTTCGGAAGTGTTTATTGATTCAGACTTATACATGGACCTACAATGATTTTCTGACTTTTTGTTTATTTATTTCTTAAAACTTTTAGAAGTCTGATTTTGTTATGTTTGTTTCTTAGAATGTGTTGGTTGTTGAAATCTTCTTACGTTGTAGTCAATTTTTACTGCACTTCTGGTGGTAATTTAATTGGTGTGTTCTCCATCTACAAACATTGTTGTTTCAATATATTTATATTTGAAGGTTGTTATCTAGTTGATTTTGTAAGGACGTTGCCATTGTAAATCATGCCATAGTAGGTGCTCTCATGTGGTTTCATTTGGTGCACCCATGCTGAGCATAGTGGGATGTATTTTGTTTTTCAATTCTTCTTGTTATTAAAATTTCGCTATATCACATGTTAATTGATTGATCTTCTATTGGTTCTAGATTTACTTGATTTGGTGGTGTCTGGTGGGAAACTTCCGTAGGGCCTGGCGGTCACCCAGGTTCGGCGTTACCCAGCCTAGTTAATCATAGATTTACCTGATTTGGCCCTCGGAGTAGGGTTTAGTTGGCTAGTGTGGGACAGAGTTACCATCATAGGGCAAGGGTTCGAATCTCGGCAAAACCGAGGAAAAAAAGACCTCCCCGCAGTGGCCAACTACAACTTCTTGATTTACCTCCTCACAGATGATCGTGGGGCCGACCGTGTCCACCTTTTTGCTATCATAGATTTACCTGATTTGACATACTCATTTTTTGCTTCCCGTTGATGTGTTCCATCCCAATGGATGACAATGCTCTGATCTTTCTGAATGACTTCTGTTGGGACTTGTTACATTCTAGATCTGTTGATCATTAGAAATATTTATGACTCTAAAATACTGAATCAGTTAGAACTTAGTAGCATCAGAAGGTTTGCTTCTGGAAGGGACATGCTGTGCGTGTTCAGTTTCATTGTGTTGTAATCTTATCTTGTTTGATGCTTCTTTGATTGAAAAATGTACTTTCACTTATACATTTGTAATGTTTCAAGGGTATTTACTGCAACCCCCTTTGGGATACCAAGGTTTTATACCTCCTTTGCATGTGTTATGGCCTCTACCTGGTCCTGCCTTACTCCACGCAGAGCCATTTGGTCCAGGCTTCTGTCCTACACCTGTTCCATTTCCTTCTCATATGCTGCCACCTCTAGAAATTATGGAGCAGAAGCTTGCTTCACAACACTGGGAAATGCAACGACTCGCAGCAGAGAACCAAAGATTTGCTGCCATCCATTCTTCTTTGAAGCAAGAATTAACAGATGCCCAACAGGAGTTGCAAAGACTGCAAAACCAAATGGATGCAGTAAAAACTGGGCAAGATCAACAATTAAAATTGTTTTTGGATAAGATTGCAAAGATGGAAGCTGATTTGAAAGCTTCTGAATCTGTGAAAGTGGAATTGCAACAGGCTCATGCTGAAGCACAAAGCTTGGCAGGGACAAGACAAGAATTAATCTCTCAAGTACAACAGATGAATCAAGATTTGCAAAGGAACCGTGGTGATGACCAGCAAATTTTAGCATTGATGTCTGAACTTGAGGTTCTCAGACAAGAATATCAGTGTTGTAGGTCAGAGCTTTCCTTCCATTGTCAATTGAAATTTTCATAATGAAAAATGCTCAAGCTTCTCCTCTGAAAAATATTGCAGAGAAACATATGACAACGAGAGGAAATTGCGCACTGGCCATTATGAGGCTCTTCAAGCAACAGAGAAGAATTTTGACTCAATGATTAGGGAATTAGAAAAACTGCATGCGGAATTGTCAAATGCTGCCATCATAGACAAAAGTGCTACCACTACCTTAGGTTCATTTTTTTTTTCACATGCTTCATAAAAGAGGGCATTTCTTGTGAAATTTATTGAGGTTAGTTTTTGGACAAACTTTGGATGCCAGGAGGACAATTTGGGATAAATGCTGATGCCTTCAAGGAAAATGTTGCATCTGAAAGATATCATACCAGACAAATTCCTAATGAAGATAGATATGGAAAGGTATCCCCGCCTTTGTTTAGCTAGTACTCTAATTATCATGGATTTGCTTTACCAGACATTCTTGCTTTTTTGCTTCATAACTCAGAAGATAATTGATTACAGAAAAAGAGTTGTTTGAGTACAAATAGGATGATGGACTCACAGTTTCGAATTGTGGAATTTTAGAAACTAAAGATTTAAGTTAAGCTGTGCTAAAAGAAACTATCAGAAACATGACATGGAAACAAACAAGGGAATAGTCAAAATGGATGGAAGAAAAGTTCTACGAGACTTTTAGGGATCTTGAATCTATTATTTATAAAAGAAAAAGATGTAGATGCTAGGATAACTATTAAGTGGTTCAAATTCAAAAAGTATTTGGTTATATGATCATTGTGGATCACGAAAAGAAAGATTCTGCAATATTAACCATAGTTCCAACTTACATTATGGATTAAGAGTGTTAAGCAATCAAGAAACAACACATACAAAAAAATTGTAACATAGATATAAGAACAGATACTACACATGATCTTAGCCAAATGGTTGAGAAAGGAATAAAAAAGTTGTAACATAGATGATAATGCTAAGATGATAGTATGGGAGGAAAAAAAATAATTTAGCATGAAGATTTTCAGAGAGGATCCATATCTTTTATAGTTTTACAAACTGAATGAGCTAGACTTGAAGATATGAGGACCAAACAAAATTCTACTTGTCATAATTTCAAAGGATTTAACAGATGTAGAACGTATTAGTTGTTTTATTTTGTAATAGTCTAGGTTGTCTTGAATTTGGCATTTAATAGTAGGTTATTATGTAAGAGTCCTGTATGTATGTATTGGTATAATAGAATAATACACTTTCATCCCTTTGTACTTGCTATCAGAATGGGTAAATTAGAGTTTTGCATTGGATTTTTCCCTTCGGCTTTATAGAGAGAGCCATGGATTTAATGTAACGGTGCAATCTCCCCTCTTCCATGATGCTATTTTTTCTTCAGTCTCCTCTGTTCCCAATTTTGTTTCTTTCTATATCAACAATATCATTTCATGGTTTTCATATCATAGCATCGTCGTGTCTTCCCTTGTTACTGTACCTTGCCTTTTGGTGTTGACATCCTTGGCAAGATGCTTCATCTCAGTTTGGTTTAAGTGGCTCCCCTTTACTGGCCAATCTCTGTTTGACTTTCCTCTATGCTATTAGAAAACTTGTATTATGAATCCTAGAGGTGACAATTGCCACACTCAATTCCTTCACGTGTAGTTTGTTACTCGCTTGACTTTGTGGTTCACCCTCACAACACATTGCTTGCTTCAGTGAATTACATAGCATCCTTGATGCATGCAGGCTTCCCTTTGCTGCCTCTTGAGTTGGCTGCTTCGTGGTGACATAGGTGATGAAGTCCCTCATCCCAACTTTCCAGATCCTGAACAGAAGACCAACTATGGTCTAAGCCTAAGGTTCTGAAATATTTGAAAATTAAATAAATGGAAATAATCTTTCAATAAAAACAGGGGCAACATTTTTTTTTAAAATATTGAAATAGAGAAGGCACAGCCAAAAAAAAACCATATCTGGAAAAAGAGGTGGCAGTATTGATTTACAAATATATATTTTGCTGCCAGGATTTTGATAGAGCACTGCACCATTTACTCTCCTCTTTGCCATATAAGTTGAATTGTCACTAGTACCCTTTTCCCCCTCGTTTCATCCTCTATTCATCAAGTTGATGCACCATTGGGTTCTTTATTCGTTATCAATTTTAGTCAATCTTATTATTATTCTCTCAAGTAAAGTAGATTTTAGAACAATTAGTCTCCTCTTGAATCTAATGTCTATAGGAGTAATGATAAACTTTTGCTTAGTTTCTCTTTCAGCATTCACTTGTAGTCTCTAGACAAGATATCAAAATCCTCATTTTTCTCTTTTTCTCTTCAACCCTTCATAATTTGCTGTTCATCTTCATCATTCTTTTCCTCTTCAATCCCTCCTAATTTTCCACTTCACCTTTTCAAACTTCAATAATTTGCAGTATCTTGAAGATTCAGAAGGTGTTTTGGATGAAGATTATACTCAAGCAGTCTTTGAAGACACTTGCCTCCTAATCAAATCGTCTTTCTATATCTTTTTTGAGTGTGTTCTCATTCGTCTATTCTAAATTGTGGGTTTCTTTTTCTATTTTTGAGTAACAATTTAAATATTGCTGAAATATGTATACTCATCCTCTCATATGGGATATTTATTCATAGGATGTGACATGAAGTATTTAGTCATTGGATATGATGTCACAGTTATACATATTCTATACGAGAGTAATTATACTTAATAAATCACAAACAATTTCATCCCTTTCAATTCCAGCGGATAGTTCTGCAGAGTCTAATGAATAAAGTAACCTTACAGCCGACCCTAAAATAATTGGTACCAACATGACTTGCCATAGTTGTTTAAAATGCAATTTCTTTACACGCTTCTTTTCAATTCAAGAAACTAGTTAATCTGCATCATTTTGATAAAATTCATATGTCATAGAGATGCTGTCTTGACTTCTATTTAAATTACAGGGGCATGCTGGTCTTGCAGCTCCATATCTCGAAAGTGCAGCTGGTTTGGTCTCTGCTCAAGCTGTATACAAAGCCTCCATTGCCCCAAGGGATAACGTTTTGGGAATTACAGGCAACGATGGACCTCAACGCATTCTTGCATCTTTAGCCTCTGGATATGCTGCTAGAGGAGCTGGTGTGGCTCTGTCAGCCACAGGAATGACTGCGGCTGCTCGTGATTCTACACAGGCACCTCCATCTTATGGTGCAGCACAGCAAGCAGCATACGTGACTGGGCGTGATTACGAAGCACTTTGTGGTGGTAGCAATGCTCCGATGCATCCTTGATGTCTAAAGCGATGCATATTTTTCGTGATGTGTCTGTTACCCAATGCTTTATGCATTTGTGAAACTTAACATAGACCAGAATGCGCCGGTGTTAGGAGTTTGCCTCACAACTTCCTCATCAGCAGTAGCTTGCCCTCATGCGAAGCAGTATCTGAGGTTCTTGCGCTTCATCGCCGACTTGCTGCCTGAGCAATGCCTGCACTGTCAACTTTATCAAGGTTAATGCTGTGTTTGGTGTCGGCACCACATTCTGTGAGCTCGTCTCCCTCACAAAGACCCCACGTTGGGCCCTTCTCCTCTGGCATTCACTCAACAGAACAAAATTTATATCGTGTTTTGCATTTTTTTTTTTTAAATTGACATTCCCTCATTTCCATCTGGCAAAATAAATGTAGTCGCCATTCCCTGATCAGTAGAAATCTATACTCATCCTCCCCCTCCTTGCAGTTATCGGTGTGGCAATATATCAGTTTTAGAAAGTTCTCATCTTATTTATTACTTAGAGGGAGATTGGTTGAGTTTATAAATTTTACAAAACAACTTATAAGTTATTTTTATCTTATAAGCTCTTTAAATCTGTTTGATAAATTTTTTTACAAATAACTTATAAGCTGTTTGAAAGCTTATAAGTTGTAAAAAAATAATAATAATAAATAAGAGAGACTTTATTTTTTGAAAAAAAAATTATTTTAATAATTTTCTTCTCTAAAATATCCTTATATAATTTCATTAATCTCTATTTTATCTTCCACGTATTTTTATAAACTAAACAAATCTCTTTATATGTCGATTTCTTTTCTCATCGTCATCTTCTCTTTCCAGCACACGATATCTTCGACGCTCCCTTCCATTTCTACTTCCTGGTGCATAAATTTTCCGACTAAGTTAGTATTTAATTTTTTTCTGTCTTTTTTTATCCTTATTTTTCTGTCTATATTCATTTCTTCTCTCTCCAATGTACATTTTTTCAGTTTAAAATATTAAATAGTTTTATTTTTTTATTTACATAAGTTTAACAATTATTATAAAATTGTAAACTAGTTTTGTGTTTATATATATATAATTGCATTACTTTAATAATGTTATACCTTTTTAGTAATTTCATTAATAAAAAGATCTTATAATATCAACACATCAAAATTTTTAAGTTGTTTAAAATAAGTTTATCCAAATACTTTAACTGCTTATTTTTAAAGTAAGACCTAACAGCTTATAAGTTTCTAAAACAGCTTATAAGTTATACAAGCTTATAAGTTATTTTTAATACGTTTAGCCAAACACCTCTTAGATATTGGTTGGTAGAGTTTCTGCTAAGTGTTTTTTAAATTCTAGCTACATAAAAACACTTTTGGGTATTTGTGAATGTCAAATTCTGCTTCAGCTTCTATAACTTTTAATCAAAACTATAAGAAAGAATTTGATATTTTTTTATTTCTATTTTTTTATGATTTAAAATTAAAATTGATATTTATGTCTTTAATAAATTATCAGTTTACATAATTATCACTACGCTTTTAACATAATAATATTTTATATTATTATATAATTTACATTTTCAAAATTTTTTATACTTATTTTGTATGTATTTATATAAATTTTATTATTTTTTTATATTATATATTTATTGTTTTTTATATATTTTTTCCAATATTTATGTTATAAAAAAAATAATTTTGATAAATATTTAAAATATTTATTAAGGATATTATTATTATTTAACTTAAAAATTAAATTTAGAAATAATTATTTGTCAAACACTCAAACTTTAACTAACACTTTATATTTTAACTTCTCACGAATGTTAAAAT
>JBAMIE010198033.1:0-11334 GCA_037177295.1 Kaempferia parviflora
GTTGGCTGAATTCAACACACCGCAAAAGGATTGACGTCCTCCTCCTCCTCGTCGTAGGGGTTTCTCTCGTATCGCCCTGCCATGAATGAGATCGAGATCTGAGCAATCGCCTTCCTCCTCCTTCCTCGGACGATGAATCACTCGAAGCAACAAAAAGGACGCGAAATGAAGAACTTCAAAACTTTTTCTCGCAGAACCCCTCCGACTTCTGGAATTGTCTTAAAACGTCCGTCCGTCCGTTATGATGGTATATTATTATAAATTGATCATAATTTTTATTTTGTTTCAACCGATTATATTCAAACGATTGTTTTTTTTTTAATTTTATTTTTAGCAACAGCAGCAACAAACCCTTGAAAAGATCAGGAGATGGGTATAAATCTCTTTTCACTTTAAAATTTAAATTTTAAAATTAAAAAATTATTTTATTAAATTTAAATATCCATTTTTCACTATATTATACATCAACTTTCCTAATTACTCAATTCATTCCTTTTTTTTTTCCTATTTTCCAAATTAAATAATATTTAATATTTAATAAATAGTTTTTATTCTAAAATCTAAATTTAAAGAATGTACACGGTAGCTAATACAAATATTTTTTTACGTAAAGGAAAGTTGATGTGGATGTTCTTACGTCATTGGTTATATCTCCTACTATATTATCATGTATAATTAAATAAATGTTATCTTATTTTATTGTTGTTAATCAAATATTTTTTGAGTTTTTTTTTTTTTCGTTTGATGTGTGTTTGTCATAGTTTCATATCGTCTAACTGGAACATTTATTAGTCGTTTAAGTATATGTCGGTATCATTTTAAAAATGTCTTTTGAAGTTTCCCTCAATAGATTCAACTCTGGATTTCTCTCTAATGCTCTAATTTTTTATTATATTCATTCTCGTATGACTACACATCTACCTTAATATCCTCATCTCTGCAACTCTTACCTTTTGCTCATGTGCTTGAGTCATAGCCAACATTCAATTTTATATAACATAACATGTCTAACTATGATTTTGTATAATTTTCCTTTAAGTTTTAGAGGTACATTACGATCACATAAAATACCCGATACTCTCCTCCATTATAACCAATCTGCTTATATTTTATGTAAGACATCTCTTTCAATCCCTTTTTATTAAAATGATCTTTAAAGCTCTTAGTTTAGACAACTCAAAACCACCTATATTAACAAATATAGTTGATCATGTCTGAAACTGAGGTTGGTATTGGGTTATACGGTGTCGATGTGGCTCCGTTGTTGACTCCGTGAAGACTCTCTAGGCGTGGTACTCCAAGATCCGAGGCCCTGTAGACACTCACACAAATCCAAGGAAAACATAAGAGATTAGGCCAGGGAAGTGTTCCCGGCTCTAGTACTCTGACGCTCTAGTTAGTGAGTGGCTCGGCGGAAGAAGAGGAATAAAACTGTAGATGAACAGTAGTTATATGTACGTACCTCTGTCAAAAACTAAGGACTCTTATTTATAATGAGGGTATTGTCCCTTGGCGCGCATATCGATGTACTACCTGTTAAAGGTAAGTCGTTTCTGACACTGACATCTTTCTCTAGCTAGGCATGTCGTCTCTATACTTTGTCACATTTTGGGAGCTTCAGCCATACCAAAGGTACATGACACATCCTCTTGCATTTGATACTCTGACATCAGGTATGCTGGATGACAAAAGGGGTAGGTGGAGCGATGGAGTCGGGAGGTTCCAACCGCCCCTATCTCTAGTATGTCCGGTCGAACGGTTGACCTCTTCGGTCGTCTGGTTCGCTAGGTCATGGAGATGGCGACTTAGCCGACTGGCTGGCTTTTCCAGTCAGTCGATTTGTTAGGCTAGACTACTGATCCCCGAGCTGCCCTCAGGGCATCTCTTGAGCTTGTCGTGCTGAGTCGATAAGTCGGACGATCAGTTGGCTCGGTCGGCCTGCTTCACCGACTCGACGACTCAGTTAATTGATCTGACCATTCGACTTCCACTATCTTAAATTGGGCGGCCACACTTACGATCATGCTGACTATGACCGAGTTTTATGGGTCTGTCCTTCCTTACCGCATCAATAGTTTTACAAGTTATTTGATGAAACAATGCCGAAACTAATTAATTCGATTATTTTAAATATGATTTACTTAAAATAATTTAATAATAATAATAATAATAATTGTTGGTACAATTTTATATTAAAAATAGAATTACAGACGAAGCCAACTCCATCACTTGTGACACAAGTCAGACGACAAGCGATACGATTCGTAATCTAATCTAAATTCTAATATTCCAACCCCACATTATTGGGTTATAAATCACTATATAAATATGTATAAGATTGTTTGACACCCTAATTCATATAATAAATTAGTCAATTAAAACAAATTAGTTAAGCCAACAACAATGAATCTTGAGAACGATATCAGATGGATTCCACGCAGGTAATCCAAATCTCACTAGCATATTCCATGCACATTCCATTCTTCCTTCCTTTTTAATACTCATCCATTGCTCACTCTTAACTTGGGAGATCACTGGCACTTCACCACCATCACGACTGTTGTATCCATTGTTAGAAACCACCGCAAGGAGATGGATGAGGTTGAATTGGAGAAGGAGAGGAAGACAGTGCAGTCGAAACCGGTGTCATTCGGAAGGCTTCTGAGCTACGCAGACACAGTCGATTGGGTCTTGATGGGGCTAGGGACGGTGGGCTCGGTGGTGCACGGCATGGCACAACCAATTGGGTACCTCTTGCTGGGCAAAGCGTTGGAGGCTTTCGGGAGCAACATCGGTGACCAAGAAGCGACGGTCAGAGCTCTAGAGAAGGTAATTAGTTAGTCATATGATGACGACGAGTATGGTTATATATCATTAACCACCTTCGATCGAAGGAAAACTCTTTTAGTCCATTGCTTAGTCATGGTAGTGACTTTTCAGTTGCTTCATTTGTGGTTTATGTAGGTGATTCCATTTGTATGGTATATGGCAATTGCTACGCTTCCTGCGGGGATACTTGGTACGTTAACATATTGTATATGACAAGTGATACAGTTAGTAAACAGTGAAACACTAAGAAAGTCTCTAAAATATTTATTCATTCAATAATTATAGAAATATCATGTTGGATGTACACAAGCGAGAGACAATTAGCACGGATGAGATTAGCTTTCATCGATTCAATTCTTCACCAAGATATAGAAGCTTTTGATACCGAGCTCACCACCGCAAAGGTCATAGCATGTGTCACGAGCCACATGAGCATCATACAAGACGCCATAGGCGAGAAGGTATATTATTATCTAAATATTCAAATTACATAATTGGAGGAAAGCCTTTCATTTCACCACTTCATTTTTTGATCAAAATTATAGTTTCCAAATTGCCAAAATATCAAACTTTTTATTCTTTTAATCACTATCTATTAACATAATTATCACGTCATTATTTTGTTAATTGAATTAACAGTGTTAATTGTTAAGTGATAAAATTTAAAATCCCTAACAGTTGGATGTATGTTAATGATTTTGAAATTGCAAAGAAATAGTTGTGACGGTAAAATGAATTATTTTCTCTAATTGTGATGAATTCAGAATGAGTTAGACGTTGTAGTTATTTGTTGTTCTAGTTGGGTCATTTCATCTCCTGTTTCTCCACTTATTTCGCTGGAGTTGTAATCGCCCTCGCATGCTGCTGGGAAGTAGCATTGCTGTCGTTGATGGTGGTGCCGATGATTCTCGCAATTGGAGCTACTTACACTAAAAAGATGAACAGTTTATCATCCTTGAGAACAATGTATTTGTCTGTAGCAACATCTATCGTAGAACAGGTATTTTGTAAATTTAAATAAATTGCATCAAATACTTGAAAGATTGGAGAGTAGGAAAGAATGATACATGGTCACCTCAAATGTGAGAATTTACAGACTTTATCTCATATCGGAACGGTCTTTTCGTTCGTGGGGGAGAGCTCGTCGATAAAATCCTTCACTGAGAACATCAGGCAGCAGTACATTATAAGCAAAAAGGAGGCAGGAATTAAAGGACTGAGTTTGGGATTGTTTCAAACTGTCACCTTCTGCTCATGGGCGTTGGTTGTTTGGATTGGAGCAGTCGTTGTTGTTGCACGAAGAGCAAATGGAGGCGAGACGCTGGCTGCGATTATGAGCATTCTGTTTGGAGCAATGTATGAGATAAACCAATTAATTGATAATTGTTGTGTTACTCATTCTGAAACTAATTTTAACTTTTTTTCGTTTTTGTTGAAATACTTACAGATCAATAACTCATGCTGCACCAGACTTCCAGATCTTTAATGCGGCAAGAGCTACAGGAACTGAGATATTCCAGGTGATCGAAAGGAAGCCAAGAATAAGCAGTGTGAAAAAAGGAGTAACATTGGAAAAAATTGTTGGAGTGATAGAGCTAGATCGAGTGTCGTTTGCTTACCCTTCACGACCCGATAAGCTGATCCTTCAAGACTTCTCACTGTGCATGGCAGCAGGGAAAGTGTATGCATTGGTAGGCAGCAGCGGGTGTGGGAAGAGCACCATCCTGTCTCTTGTTCAAAGGTTTTATGATCCATTGGCGGGTCTGTTCTTTTTCACAAATGAATTGAAGTTAATGAACTATAATATTTGCAGTTTCTGATAGGAAATAAAGTTGCAGGTCAGGTTTCGATCCATGGCTATGATGTCAAGGAGCTGGATCTCAAGTTCCTCAGAAGAAATGTAGCAGCAGTGCCACAAGAACCAGCACTATTTTCAGGCACCATAGAGGATAATTTGAGGGTTGGGAATGCAGAAGCAACTGACGAAGAGATCATCAAAGCAGCATCAGCAGCCAATGCAGACTCATTCATTTCCCAACTTCCTGAAAAATACTCAACTTGGGTAAGAGTTATATTAATTTCTTTTCATCTTGTTTAAGATTTAAGAACTAATAAATGTTTGCTCAGGTTGGAGAGAGGGGAGTACAACTCTCAGGTGGACAGAAACAAAGAATAGCAATAGCAAGAGCCATTCTGAAAAACTCTACAATTCTTCTCCTAGATGAAGCTACAAGTGCGCTGGATTCGGAATCGGAGAAGCTGGTTCAAGATGCATTGGGGAGAGTCATGCAAGGAAAAACTGTGATTAAGATAGCACACAGAACATCGACAATAACCAGTTCAGATACAATTGTTGTGGTTGAGAATGGAAAAGTAGCACAAATTGGAAGCCACAACGAGCTGCTGCAAACCAGTAATTTCTACAGTAACTTGTTCACTATGCATAGCATGAAGCCAGAATTAGAAGACACAATCTCAAGGTAGGGAAAAGTTGTCTATCCAAACAAACAAAAAAAGAAACTCTCTATTGTGCTTGTTGCTTTCATTTTCTCTAAGCTAACTATGAGTGAAAACATCAAAATATATACATGGTGAAACTGAAACAAGTAATCTTATTAAGATTTCATTCTTTTAGGATATCGTGACCAAGATGCAATTTAAAACTTGGCATAAGAAGACTTCTCTTTGATACTTCGTGATTTCAATGGTTTTGGTAAAAATGTGGTAGTAGTATTTATATTTTGATTTACTTTTTTTTTGCAAACAGGGGAACTACTAACACCAAGGAGAAACCAGAAATCACTCAATACAGATCATCTTCTCAACAGCATGAAGTTAATGAAATGTTAAAGAGCCAGCTAATCAATCCTAATCCAACCAAAGGAACGAAAACTACAAAAAGCAGATCTGCTAGTTTCTCAAGAATATGGTATGGGTTGAACAAATTTGAGTTTGCAAAGGTAGCTTTGGGATCATTTGGAGCAGCATTCTCTGGAATATCTAAACCATTGTTTGGGTTTTACATTATGACAATTGGAGTGGCATACTACAAAGAAGATGCAAAGTTGCAAGTTGGCAAATATTCTATTATATTCACTGTTGTTGGCTTCCTCACGTTAATCACTCACATATTGCAACACTATCACTATGGTTTGGTTGGTGAAAAAGCAATGGGAAATCTCAGAGTAGCACTGTTTTCAGGTAAGAAATTTAGTTGAATATATCAGAATGTTTTACATCTTCCCTATTCATGATCTTCTTTTAGTCACATTAGAAATCACAATTTTGATTGGTACATAATCATAAACTCCTTGAAAATAACTGAGATAATTTGATATCGCTTGTATGGTCGAACCTGACTGTGTTTAAATATATGCTATATTGCAAAAGAATGCACAACAAAGATTGACAGATTTTCTATCAAAAATATTTATAAGAAATATGTCTTTTTCGTCCAAGCATTAGTCAAACAAATTAACAAGGTACTCTTTTCCTTGAGAATTCTTAAGAACTATATTTTCTGAGTACTCTTTGGAGATTCTGTATCCAAAAGAAAAACAAACAGTGTGATTTAGTTGTGCTACAATATCTGTAATTGTAAACGTGTCCCTATCCCCTCAAACTTTAGGTTTAAGAAACTAAAATGCATTTCCAGAAATGACATGAATCATATATAGTACATGTAGTGGTGGCATCATGTTTAGAACTTCTAGCACTTTTAACATTTTAATAATCAAGATCACAAAGGAAATACAATATTCCATAAAAAATAGAAAAGAAAAAGATAATCGAATAAGACTCACCTAAATCAGAAGTTCCTTCTTCTCAAACAAGGTTCCTTTATATTTTTGCAGCTGTACTCCGAAATGAAGTAGCTTGGTTCGAGAAACCTGAGAACAGTGTAGGATTCCTTGCAATGCATATTGTTAGTGACACTTCCATGATCAAGACCATCATATCTGACAGAATGTCTGTGATTGTGCAATGCATCTCCTCAATCCTAATAGCAACAGTAGTGAGCATGAAAGTGAACTGGAGGATGGGGCTAGTAGCCTGGGCTCTAATGCCCTGCCACTTCATCGGTGGTCTGATACAAGCCAAATCTGCCAAAGGCTTCTCTGGTGACTCTGCCATGGCTCACCGACAACTTGTCGTTCTTGCATCAGAATCTGTGAGCCATATACGAACTGTAGCTTCCTTTGTTTACGAAGAGCAACTGCTTAAGAAAGCACAATTTTCATTAGAGGAGCCAAGGAGGCTTAGCAGGGTACAGAGCATCAAGTATGGAGTGTTTCAAGGTGTCTCACTTTGTTTATGGAACATTGCTCATGCAGTTGCCTTGTGGTACACCACAATCCTGGTAGATAAGCATCAATCCAGCTTTGAGGATGGAATAAGATCATACCAAATCTTCTCTCTCACAGTTCCATCTATCACTGAGCTATGGACACTGATACCGACAGTTATTTCTGCAATTACCATACTCAAACCTGCGTTTGAAATCCTAGATAGGAAAACAGAAATTCCACCAGATGTGCCAGAGACCATAAGCTCTGAGGGAATCACAGGCAGAATAGACTTTGAAAGCATCAGCTTTAGATACCCATCACGACCTGAAGTGGTGGTACTAGATAATTTCAACTTAAGTATCGAAACTGGAGCATATGTGGCACTTGTTGGGCCTAGTGGAGCCGGGAAGTCCTCAGTTTTGGCGCTGATCTTGAGGTTCTATGATCCTTTCAAAGGAAGGGTTTTGGTTGACAGTAAAGACATAAAAGAGTATAACTTGCACTGGTTGAGACACCAAATAGGATTGGTTCAACAAGAACCACTTCTCTTCAGCTCGTCAATCAGAGACAACATCTTCTATGGAAGTGAAGGTGCTTCAGAGACTGAGGTTGTGGAGGCTGCAATGGAGGCCAACATCCACGACTTCATCTGCAGCTTGCCAAATGGGTATGACACAGTGGTGGGGGAGAAAGGATGTCAAATATCTGGTGGACAAAAGCAGAGACTTGCCATTGCAAGAGCACTGCTGAAGAGGCCAGTGATTTTGCTGTTGGATGAAGCTACCAGTGCACTAGATTCTGAGACTGAGAGAATCATCATGCAGGCTCTTGGATCCAGCAAGTGGAGGAGAGACAAGGAGGCATCAAGAAGAATCACAAGGATAACAGTTGCACATAGGTTGTCTACTGTGGTCAATTCAGATACAATTGTGGTGATGGAAAACGGTAGAGTGGTTCAGATGGGGGATCATTCAACTTTAGTTGCAGATGATAATGGTGTTTACTCAAAGCTTTTCCAACTTCAGAGCCATGATACATAGTTGATGAAGTTCTAAAGCAATTAAATTTTAAGTTGATGGTAAAATAAAACCTTATATCATGCAAATTACTAGCTGATAAATGATATTAGACATGGAAAAGAAGGGATTAGTGAACCTCAACTATGTCTTCCTTATGGGTTTCTAGCTTCAGAGCTAGGAAAGGCAAGCTCTGTTTTGGACTCATTTCCATCTTGGTTCTGTGGAGACTTTTTTGTCTCCTTCCAGAGAGGTTGCTTTTATTATATTTCAGTCTTTCCAGGTAGCAATGTTAACTGTTGTGCATTGATAAAGCATGGTTACAAACATTCATTATATACTCAACGGTTGGGGGAAAAAATAACATTCTGCAGAGGCACTGACTTGACAAAAAACAAAAAGAAAAGAAGATGATAAAATGAAAATGTATGCAAAGGGGGCAGCCATACATATTGAACAACGATCCCTAAGAAGAGTTAACTGAGAAAGAAAATACTATCTTTATAACCACTACAAAATCAGGATTCAGGAAGGAACAAACTCAACCTCAACCATCCCATTTGCAACTTCTAAAGCAAAGTTTGAGAAAAATGATCATTATAAGTTTTACTATCTTCGATCCATCAATTCTAAACATGTAGTTAAAAAACTGATTGTGATTGCACTAATCACAACACAGACTAATTAATATGACATACCTACACTCTTCAAGCTTGTAAACAAATAAGATGGGGAATTTCTGGTAGCGTACCATATGGTTGTTCGAAGAAGTATAATCTGGTAAGGACTCATATTGGCAGGACTCGGCTTGTTGGTAATAGTCTTGAATTTGAAACTTGAAGCAGGCCACAAGGTAATGAGATTACAATTAATATTTGCAAGGTCATTGTGACCGTCAATCTAGTTTTCTTTGCAGCAGCTTTAAATACATACTCAACTATGCAATCTTGGCTATGCATTGATTATCTTAAGTGAATGCTTGCGTTGAGATCCATTTATCTTTGCAGTTAATTTTGTCCATCTGTATTGGATATATAAGCATCATCATGCTGATAACGTGTGTATGCCATGATGTGGAAATATTTTACCAAAATGAAGCACTTGAATAATGGAAGTATTTCTGTCATGGTCAGCAAAACCATTTCCAGTAGTATTGAGAAAAATAGGCGCATCTTTTATGCTAACAAGCCAATCCAGCGATCTCTTAGGGTCTCAAAGGCATCTGAACTGGGAAGAACTGTTAGTATAATCTTCCCTTCCACAAGAATTTCAGATAAGAGACCCAACCTTGTCAGGGTCTCCACAGCCTTGTCAATAGGCATTTCAATCTGCATAAGTAAATATATATTTTTAAAGTTATGCACATCTCAGAAATATTAATAATTTATCCTATACCTTTTCTCTGAATCTATCATAAATAAATTTTTCACAGGACTCTCTGATCTTTTTACGACAAGATACCTGCATCATGAATCATAAATTCAGTTAGAGATTTCTAAGATCCTAAAACTTTTAAGATTCAAGAACTAAAAAATTAAGAAAATGTCAACACCACTTTTTCAGACAACAATAAGTAAAAAATACAGACAAATAAATAATAGGAACAGATAAAATAAACAATTGACTATAGTTTTTTTCGTACCAAGAAGAAATCACTGGCAGAGTTTCTAAACATTCACTACAGAGGATAGAATCTAGTAATAAGAAAAATTATATGCTATCAATTCAATTTTTGCACCTTCTAGTCCATATTAAACTCAAAGATGTTTGAACTAAGGCATCACTTCCTTAGTAATGAAGATTCAGATTGGTAATTCATTTTTTTATAGTTTAAATATAAATCAAGAAATTGTACTAATCTTCCTTTACAGCATCTATCCTATTTGGTGTTTACCATTAAAAAATGGACATAAGCGAAAGAAAATTAAAATAAAAGAAATGCAAAGCCCTTAGTAACAGCTCAAGATTTTTGGTGAATATTACTTTAGTCAATGTACCTGATATGTTTCAGGATGGAGTAGAATTGAATAAACCAGAATTGCTTCCTTGAACTGCATGATATACTAAATTATAAAGGGAAGACATGAGAAGAATACTCCAAGCGAGAACTTTTTCCTTACTTGTTGTTGTTCAGAAGCATCAAGAAGAAAGTGAACTGAACCAAATCCACTTGCTAAAGTTTTCTCATAAAGAGTTCTGTTAACCAGCAGCTGAGACAAATATATGCATTCAGTTATTCTGGAAGATATCTTTGTCAAGTAAACAAAACAGGAAAGGTAATAATGATTTTTCCTGATTTTGAAAATTGTATTTTATAAAAATAATAAAAAAATAGTAATCATTGTATATTATCAAATTATTGGAATCACAACCTCATTTTTGAGTTAATGAATACTAAAACCGAATTGTCTAGTAATTTTCAAAAGGTTATTTCACCTCTTACCAATTGACAAATTAATTTATAAGAAAATTTTAACATTAAAGAGAGAAATTAGGGTGAGAGGAAAAAGAGGCCAAGAATAACATGGAATACTTGACAAAGAATTAGGGATCTAGTATACTTTGAAATGTTGAATAACATGTCGAACACAAGCATTTATCACATGAGCAGCAGAGAGAGCATACTTTCACCCTAGTAGAAGAGCCATCAAGAAGATGACTCTAGGAACCATGTCAGAAAGCAGGGATAAATTAGTCAAGACAATATTCCATGATCCATGTTTGCTTTTCTTAAACATAAAAAAACCTAGCCAAACTCTAATATTGGAACTATATTTCATAATCCAATTTTTCAAAAGAGAGAGAGAGAACATACATATAGCGATGAAATGCAGAAATGTTTCTGCATGTCCTATTTCAAAATGCAGATGATTTCCTACAACTTCTTTATTGTCATCTTTGCGAATTAGGGGTTTTGACTAGTTACTTGTAACTCCTTCTATGTGATATTTCTGGTAATGACTAAAGTAGATATAGAATGATTCGTCTTTCATTTGGTTGCATTGTTGAATTCTACACAACTCATGGTTCCAAACCAATTGAAGTAGAAGAAAGTATCCTTTCTTGTTTTGCTCATTTTTGGACTCTTCAACTACTCCCTCTATATCATAGTTGTCAAAAGCGCAAGGCGCAAAAAAGCGCTCAAGGGTCTTGGGGCTTAAAGCGCAAAGCGCAAGGCGAAGCGCGGGCTTTACGGAAAA
>JBAMIE010198050.1:0-11329 GCA_037177295.1 Kaempferia parviflora
GAAATGAAATGAAATGGAAAAGCTCAGAAGTTTCATTCACAGTCACAGACAAGGAAGGGGAGTTGGAATTGGTCAAAGACTGCAGCCATGTTCCGATTCTTGTTGGTGAAGCTTGTGGGAACTCTAGATAGTTGGTGGATCAAGAAGTGAATAACTTAATCATTGTAAATTACATTGCAACCTACATGAACCAACCAAATCAATCGATACATTTATAAAAGCACCGTGTCTTTTTTAAGTGATCATTCATTCATTTTAAAATTCATAGATCGGTTATCATCATTAGACAATAATCAAATTAATTTTATGACATTTTATTGAGTCGATTTATAAAATACAATTCGCATGTACAGTAGTGCACACAACATTGCGAATAGGCCCATGGTCAAAGAATGTCAACTTTTGTTCTGAGTCATATTGACACTAACTAAACTTTAGAGCGAGCTGAAATTAAAATTACCAAATGTTAATGCTGAGATATTTCATGGCTAAAGCAATTGTTGATTAGGAATGAATGACCCGCAAGCTAGAGATTCCTACAAGACCATCAGCAAAGGCAGACATTTTTAGTGCAAAAATCTATTGGTTGAGATCAACAATTAAGTACAATATACAAGTGCTGGACACTAGAGTCTCAAGTAACACAGGCAAAGAAGCATCCATCTTGAAGCTTTGCTCATCCTGACTGACAAGTCCATGACAAGATCAACCGACTAGCTCTTGTGATTTTATTCGATGATGATTTGATTGAGCAAGCAGTTGCGGCAGAAGTCACTTATTTGAAGCTCTGTATCATGCAAATTGCTGCTAGCTTTGCACTCATCATGCATTGTAGCGATTGCAACAAGAGTAGTGGAGACTCAACTAAACTACAGTAAAGTTGTTAGAGGAATCTTCTCTCCCTTCAAAGTAAGACACTTCAGCTTGAATGACACTCTGCATATGAACATCGTTTAATCCCTCTGCATAACAAGTTTAAGTGTAATCTCAAATCAGGTACCTTAAGAATCAAAATTGCAGCATCCTTGTGTAGAACTTCATTGTATTCACTACAGGAAAGTGCCTGAAACATCTCATCTTGACAAATAAATCATCTTTTGATATGAAAGGGGACTTAATTAATGCACACATACTGTGCTTACCTGAATACAATTCGGACAACCAGAACTAGACAGGCAATTGCAAGTTGAGATTAGTTCTAATGCTGCTGTAAGGAGTTCCCTAAAAAGCAACTGAACCTGAAAGGGTATGCATGAATTTATGATTTTCTATAAACGTATATGAGATTGCCACTTCTATAAACCTGAAAAGACAGATCTTGAATGCAGAGAAACACAGGCAGCATTTAAGTCTGCACAGGCAATAGCAGTTGAAGTTGCAAAATTAGAGACACTACCTTTTTTGTGATACCAATACCACCAGGATGTCGATCATACAGCAATAATCTTTCAGCAAAAGCTCGCTTTTCATGAGGGTTAACACATTCTGTAGCCAAGTCGGTTGCATTGCACATGATATATCTAGAAGATAGATTGACAATCACTTAATTAATTAAAGTATGCCTCAAATAAAATTTGGTGATTCATAATCATAACAACAGTTAGACAACAAGGAAGATTTCTGATTCAAATGACTTGGCCAGGAACGATAATCACCACATGGGCAGGCAGCAAGCAGAAATTTCTGCAGCAACTAATAGGACCATGAATATAAAAAACTTACAAGGGCACCACGTTAAGAAGAGCATGGGAGGCTGCGTGCAAGCCTGGCTGGAAAGGGAGTTGTTGTTTCTCCAAAGAAGACTTTATTGATTGAGAAACACATATCCAAACTGCCTGGTTTGATTGAGAATATATGAACCATAAGAATATTAAAGAGATTAAATGAGTGAAAGAGACAATGAAAGCATGAAAAACAAACCTCTGATTCAAATGAAAATTCTGGTAGACTAAGCTCAACTTTATCGAAAATCTGGTTATTTGATCGCCATATGCGATAAAAACCAAACCATTTAGTAGTAACTGTGCAAGGGCGTGTTTGAGCAGTAGTCTTTACATAACAGGATGCCTTTACTGGTAGATAGGCCTATGAAAGAAAAATACATCTAGAATCATTATTAGATTTATAGCATGCTTTTCACTGAAAATATAAAAGAAAATAAAACTATGATACACCTATTGTTCTGTGAGTTGGCATGGATCAAAGAGAATTTATTTCCTCACTCAAATACCAATATTTATTCCACATGCTTGCACTGTATAATTGGTATGAGCAAATAAAAGTTTAACGGTTTGAGTTGCAAAATTTTGAAAATATAATTGCATTGCAATAGAAGGGGAAATATTCAAGGCTTGAAGTAATAAAAAGAGCAGAGAATACTTGAAATCAAAAGAGTAACTTACAAGTTCACCTCCAGCCACATGCACATCTGTGTAATCTCTCGTCTTGGTGTAGTATTTCAAATCAGCCCTTTGACAGAAGGCAACTTTTGTTGATAGATCCAAATAATTAACGAGATATGTATCACCTTGATGCATGTAAACAGCACCATCGTATATCTAGATTGAAAATTCACCATCAATAAAGAGTTTGGGATGCAAAAGGACAAATCATGAAGAAAGGTAAAGATCCAGCAATCTAGGATACTGTGTGTTCCTTTTATTATCCAACATGCAAATGATGGTAGAGGCAACTGTTATCATATTTTAAATTGATTGATTTAACATTTAACATCAAATCTCTAGCAAGCATAAGAGAATGAAGCAACGCTCCCAATAGAAGAATATAGTTTGTATGTGTGAAAATTCCAAGAGGACTAAATTCTCAAGTTCCTTTTACTATCCAACATGCAAATGCAACCTTTCATCCCCTCCTGTTTATCTCTTTTAAAGTGTTCTTTCAATATGCCCATAAGCCCTAGAGTCATTGAATGACCCCATTACCATGTTAAAGTTCAAGAGGGAGGAGCTCAATCCAACTCAAAATGTTAATCCAAGTAGAGAACTTCAGGATATTCAAGCATGCCTAAGAAGCTAACTTGGCAATGTGGGACAAAGAAACTCCACCTCTCATCTCAAACTCTTTACCTCCTTTGAAATGTCCTCTTTCAACACAATAAGAACATACAGGCAATTATATAAGCCAATGAACTTGATGTCCAAACCAGACGTCCATATCACCACAAAAATCCAGCAATTAAGAACCAAAAAAAAGGGTTGTGACAGATGTAGTCTTCTGTTGAGTCATTCAAGGCATGAGTAGTTTGTGTCCCCACTCCCATGCAATCATAGTCACATGAAAAGGTGCCCCCACGGGAGGGACTGATGGCTAGTGCATGAGGTGTTGCCGCCAATAGTCACATGAAAAGGACTAAAAGTTACTGATCAACACAGATGGTCCTTTGGTACTTTATTAACACAGAAAAATAACCAGTAGTCCCTGCAGAACTGATATGACAAATGTCAAAAATCAAACAAGGGGACCACTTCCTAAGGTTCCAAATACAATAATCTACAAGGAAAACAGGATAAATAGTCAACAAACAGTTCTCAAACTTTACATTGAGCAACAACTACCTGGAAGAAGGCCTTGCTTTCTTCAATTTCTTCAAGCACTTCATTGCTCAAACACTCCACCACTTTGAACTTGATAGTTTCAACTGCCCTTATAGTAACAGCACGTGATGGCATACCCTGGAGAATGGAGATTAAATGTCAAGTGCTAAAGCAAATAATTACATGAGTTTGGAGAAGAAACATAGCTTACATCAGGTCCAATATAGTTCCATGAGTTTGGAGAAGAAACATCGTATGCATCATTGCACAAATACCCTTTGTTCCTTAGGGAAATGATCGCAGAGTTGAGACACGAACCAAAATATTTTTCATCATACTGCAAACATAAAGGAAGTTCAAAAGCAGCACAAGCAATGTGCTGCTCTAGTACCTAAAGAAACACAGTTCACACAAATACATAGGTAAGTTTTACAGGAAAAAAAATCAGAGAACAAAAAAAACAGACTAATACTTTCTGGTTATGGGCGTCGACTTGGCACAGCTCCATCGGCCTTCCAAAGAGCTTATTAGGGAATTTCATGAAATATTGATCCAAAGGTCCTTCAAATGCAACATATACTGCTAGAGATGGCCTTGATCTTCTTCCAGACCTCCCAGCTTGCTGCCATAAGCTACAAAAATATATAATGGATAACTATTCGTGAACAAACTCAGTCTACATAACATCCAATAAATGGGACATTCTACCTTGCAACAGTACCAGGAAATCCAAGATGTATGGTAGCATCAATATGGCCTATATCAATTCCGACCTCAAGTGCATTGGTTGCTGCAACACCCAGAATTCTGCCCTCTGAAATATCAGCTTCTATTCTCCTTCTCTCCTGCAAACTCCGGAAATAATAATCTTTGTTGTTCAACTATCATCAAACAGCAACACTTTTTCTTGAACTTAGTGAGATAACGTCCTCATGTAACCAGTGGATCATCTCACTAGCATTATGGTGCCCGTAAACTTCCTCTGCAACTATAGTACCTTTATTTTCAGTGACATTATTTGTTCTTTCAAGTTTCAACTCACAAGTTGGATAGGAGTATCTTTCTTTAGCTTGTCTTGATTTTGATAAATATATCTTGAAAGTTGACAACTAGATGCAGTATGTATTGCAATCAGACATCTTGAATGACAATAACAAGGTCATTCACATATATTCCTACTAGATCAGTTAATCTTTCAATATCCAAAATGAAAAGGTTAAAACAATATCAAATATTCAAAACATTCAGATACCAGAAGAATTTTGCTAAAGTATCAAATTGTGCATCAGAGGAACTGCAGTAAAATGTAAAACTGAATGCAAATCCCAAGAAAATTTAAAATTAAATGCAGAAACCTATAAGGACTACTCGGAATGGGCATATCCCTAAACAAAGTGCTTACTGTTTGAAAGATTATACATAAACAAAGAAAACTTCTCTAGAGTTAAACAAAGAAAAACAATAAAGGACAACATCATTGATCCTCTTGCAGGCTTGATATAGGAAATGGTAACCTTTCCACAAAGGTATGATAATATAGGAAATGGAGAAGATACCTGAGGAGAATATCCAGCACGATAAACACATATGGATTTCACCAGATCATTTGCAGTTGAATTAAGTATCTCACGCCTATGCAAGTAACAAAAGTAGGTACAGATCAACAGATGGGAATTTCTAAAAAAAGAGAGGTCATCAAGGCAAAATTCACATTAATCATTATACATTTGCAGTTTACCTACGAAGGAAATGACTTACGTGTAACAAAGAATTAATTCACATAATTTCCGAGTCTTGCAAAAGGCAATGCAGCGAAGTCCATGTTGAACCATTTCTGCCAGGAGATAAGAGACCTCTAGAATTGGGCTAGTAATGTAATAATTAAAAAGGGTGAGCAACTTGAATAGAACATATGGAATAAGGCATATCTTAGATATTCAGGTACCTGTAAAGAGAAATTGATGCAAACAAGGAATTATTTTATTTTATTATTTTTAGTTGATTTTCGTAATTGTTCTATGCTAGGTGTCAAAAGCTTGGTATATTTTAATTTGATAGGAATATCTTTTAATTTGGTTGAGTTATTTTTCTACTTTAGTTGGTAGGATTTTATATCTTCAAGTTGTAGTCAATTTATTTCCCAAATTATATGAATCCTTATAGGTGAGTGGGTCCTTACTAGGCCTGCTTAATTTTTAATTTTTAATTTTTCAATTTTAGTTGGATTGGAGCTTTTAAAAAGAAATATTAGCAATGTAATTTTTCAAGCTGTGTAGTGTAACATACACAGGTAAAATCTTAAAGTCGCCATAGAACAAAGGAAATTTAGATATGCAGACAAATAAGAGTGTTATACCTTGAACGTCTTGATTTTTTATCAAGCATCATAGGGTTAGTATTTTTCATGCCTCTGAATGCCTTTTGTTCCTAATCATAAGGAAATAATACATTACTACATCATCATAATTGTTTAGTATCAAATGGTATCATACTCTCAGGAAGCAGATCTACTTGCTTCATTTCTAATTATTTGTCTTAAAATAAAAACAATGAAACAAGCAGGCTCACCAAATGTAATGGAGGGTTCCATAAAATGAAGTATTTTGGACTGTGAGGACTTCCATCATTTTGAACCAGCTCTAGTGTCTGCAAGTTGCCAAGCTCCTGATACAGAACATACAATTTTCTTATATAATTAGTAAAGAAACATTGTTGCCATCACCAACATTGTCAAATCAAAGGAACAAAATGTTTGAATAAAAACTCAGCAATTGAACGCCACATTTTTGTTGTTGATGGTCATAAAAAGTTAGCTAGCATCTAAACATCATCTCCAAATTTCAAAATTAAAATAAGCAAAAGGGCATAATCTGGAATAAGGTTTTCACATTTCTAACTTAACAAGTATCGCTGAAATTTGAAGAGCCATAAATAAAATATATATAAAACATAGAAAAGGCAATCATTATAATGAATGTATCTTCTGAGTCTATGGAAAAAAAAGACAATCAATAGTGAATCCATCTTCTATGTTCATGAGTGTCAAATTACTAAAAATTTTTAAAAAAATGAATATACAGTAACTAAGGTTAAAAAAAATACACTCTTTAGTTATTAGTAGCTACCATGGCATGCTCACGTGGATTTGCTGAGGTTGCAGTGCAAAATATGAAGGATGGATCACTACCATATACTGTGAAAAGTCAGAAAACATCTGTAAAGATAGAAAATCATGAATAAAGCTTATACCGTTGAACCAATTTTAATGTCATACCATGAGAACATATTCTCTGCAGTCTCCTAAGTATAAGAGCAGTATGACAACCAAATGCTCCTTTATATGTATGAGTTTCATCAATCACAACATACCTAACAAGCCAAAATTGATTAAACAAAAAGGTATCATAGTTACATGAAAAAAAAATCTTTAACAAGAATCACAAGAGCCATAAAGCCAAAGTGTAGTGAAACATAAAACATTCATGCAAATGAAAAGCAGTTGATTAAAAGAAACAAATGAAGTCATCAGATACCTGAGATTTGATAAAATTCGCTTAAATTGCCCATGAAATGGCAAGATAGACATGTGTAACATATCTGGATTTGTAATCAACTGCAAAGTGATATTATAGTGAAGCCTCTACTAAATGACAAAGAATAATAGGTAAATACTGCAAGACGAGCCTTATGTCCACTTACCAGTCTAGCGTTATCTCTTATCAGCTTACGATTTTCTTGGGATGTGTCACCGTCATAAATACCAACATTTATCCCTACATTCAAGCCATCTACCATTTTCAGTAGGGTTCTCAACTGGTCTTGAGCTAATGCCTAAAAAAATTACCACAACTTCAATGAAATTAGATGGCATTAACCAACTAAGCTTGACATCATCTTTGGAAGGCTTGTGAAATAACGAAAGAAGTGGCATCAAGCAAAAAGAAATCAATAAGCATAAGGGTAAAACCTTTGTGGGGAACATATAGAGTGCGCATGACACTGTATTCTTTGATAGTGCTTCAAGAACAGGAATATTGTAGCAAAGAGATTTCCCACTGGAAGTAGATGTGGCCACTACAACATTCTTCCCTGACAGGGAAGCAAGTACAGATTCAACCTGAATAACTAAAAAAGTGGTCAAAAGAACCAAAAGATATGGTTCCATAGGTTAAACACAAAACAATATGTGCACCTGATGGCTGTATAACATGGTTATTCCAAACCCTTTGAGTGTCGATGTTAGTGCTTCTTATAGATCAGTATGGAATTTGGCATAGACAGCTTCTTTGTCATCTATAAATTCCACATGTACAAGCTGGTGAAACAAAAGGTTAAACATTGAATTTTTCACAATGTTATTTTGCAAACAATATGGGCAAATGATGTGTCTGCTGGATCAAACCTGTCCTTGTTTACCAATGCCTTTCCTGAGATGTTCAACCATCTCAGCAGGTTCCAGGAGTTGCCTACTTTGTCAATTATAGAATAATGGTCCTAAAAAAAACATGACAAGAAAAGAAAGTAGCAGTATTGAGTGATTCTCAAGAGTAATGATTTGGAATTTCATAAACAAGTGATATTTATAAAATGGTAAGAAACCTACACGACACAATGATGGCATTTTCCTGAATGGCACAGGCCCGCTTCCTTCTGAAACAGTGGCAACAATTACATACTGCATCAAAACGTTTTCATCTAGAGGCAACAGCAGTGACATGCCACTTGCCAGTTTTATCTCCTGTATTCCATCTAAAGCAGTCCATGATTAAACCAAAAGGAGTTTTTTCCAAAAGTTCAAAGTCAAAGTAATAAAGTTGTCTAACATAAATGATAGTTAAAAAAAGTGCCAACAAGTTTTCTTCTGATTAACAGAGCAGAAACTAACCTGGTTAATCGTTTGATGACAATAAACATCACTGGTACTAGTTAAGAACCACTATTGCATACAATATAACTCCATGTATCATGCAATTAAACAAAGTTAAGCTAAACATCAATTTTGACAAACATTGACATATCAAAAATTAATATATGAGTTTCATTAGCCTCATCAGTTTGCAAAGAGATTGAAATTAGTTAGAGGTAAAGTAAGACGATGGATAAATTAGAACTTTATCTCTTATAAGAGAAGTGTGCCATAGGAAATTGGAACCATGATTTGTTCAGCTCTAATACTCTTTCAATTCCAATACTTTGCAAGAAGCCATATGATGAATCACAAGCGATTATACTTCTTAACTTCAAATACAACAATGCATACCATAGTTGCATTGTTGCAGCCACTACTTTTGCTCCAGCCACTACTTTTGTTCCACCAACGATCTTTCTCAAGCAATGTTTTGCTTCATATTTTGAAAACCCAAAAAAACGACAATTAAAATGAGATGTAAATTAGGTAGCAATCTCAAGTAAATTTCTAAACTCACTGAAGCTAATCCTTCCATCGCCGTCTTGATCGAAGACCCCGATCATCCTCCGGCAATCATCCAAACTCACCTTCCACCTCAACCCCGGCCTTCTCATCACACTCTACAGCTCCTCCGCCCTTATGAAACCATCCTCCTTCCTGATAAACATGTAGAACGCCTCCTCCAACTCTACCAAGCTCATCGTTGTCTCCTCCAGCAGCTCCTGCGCCACCAACACCCGTCCCCACCGCTGGAGCCTGCCTCCCACTCCGCCACTAGTCCAAACCCCTGCAACACCAACTTGAGGTCATCGTCGCTGACCACAACCTCGCAGTGCGGAATGTGCGAAACAGCAGGCCGAGGAGACCCCTGATCCCTTGGGCTTTCTGTCAAACAATTGCCGGGCTGGAGAAGGAGGCTAAGGAAGCAGACGAAGAACTGGACGAATGCGATGAGGAAAGGAAGATGAGAGAGGTGGTGGCGTAGAACTAGTGGACGGGGCCTTCCGCTACCTTCATCATCCCCATTGTCGGTCCAACACAGTGGCAGTCATGGGTAGCTAGGGAAAAAGGTAGGGAGGAAGAGATTAAGTTATAGGCATGGTCGATGCCAACCTTGGAGCAACTTCACGGAAGGCGAAGGGCAAGTATGGAGAGTAATTTGATCGCTCAGTTGTCCACGCCATGCGCGCAGGGAAAACACCTGCTCTTCCCTCGCTCCTCTCATGCTCCCATGGTTGGTCAAGCAGGAAAGGGTCCTTTGGATGCAACAAAAGGCATCCACACTTGCTCGATTTGAAGGAAGAAGAGGAACCTGAGAAAGGGAGAGAAAGAGTGGATAACCAAGAGCGGGAGAAGAAGAGGAATGGGGCGGCTAGGTTAGAGAAAAGAATTGGCTCGCACGCTAAAGTATTTTGGGCGCTAAGTATTTTTGGACTAATTTTGGGCGCTAAGTATTTTTGGACTATTTTGTTCGGTGCTAAGGTGAAGCATCCGGTTCATCTTTTTTTTTTACTTCAGTATCTATAAATTATAAATTTAAAATTATCTTTTTTTACTTCATTGAATACATTATATCGAAGTAATATACTATAAAAAAAAAGAGTGAAGCCCGCAATTTTTAAAATATGAAGTAAAACATACCTTTTTACTTCTGCAGTGTTATTACCGAAGTTGTTTATTATATATTACTTTAAAATTATTAATTACTGAAGTAACCTGTGCCGAAGTAAAAAGTGATTTTTCTACTAGTGTGCGCCAAGGCTCCTCCTTGGACTTATGCAGCCAAGCCTCTACTTGAACTTCACATGCTGTATCTATCTCCTGCATACTCACAATGCATATTAGATACAATAATAAACTTAACTTAAACCTTTGCCCAAACATCAAAACCTAGGATACTTAGATTGCTCCAACAATCTTCCATTTTTTGATGTTTGACAACCCGTTTAAGTTAGGGAAACAAATACATAAATAAAGCATGCAAGTAAATAAATCTATCTACTCATGCATAAAACATTGAACCTAACCTTAGGCTCCCCCTTTACCTAAGCTCCCCTTTGAGGCAGGATTTTTCTTGAAAAGGTAAACTCCCCCTTTGCCAATCAATGAGTACTCGCTCCCCTTTTACCTATGCTCCCCCTTGAGCTAGGATTTTCTTTACAAAGGCATGTTGGTTTCCCAATTAAACCCAACATTTCTCTCCTTTGCCATACATCAAAAATAAACTCTAACAATATCCCAATTATTGGATTCTTTGACCCCTAATGACAGTAATAAATCATATATTAATCCCCCATAAGATTACCTACATATTTTTATTCAATTTGGTCACAAAACCTGCTAAAAAATCACTTTCAGCCATGTGTCACGCGACTGATCTCTACATCAGTTGCCTGGTATACCTTAAGTCCAAATTCAGCCTTTCTGACCCACTTTTAAAAATGCACTAGAAATTCTACAAACCTCTAAAAATTTTTAAATTTTGTGGAGAGGTTTGTTTTACTTGTGTCTACTTGGGAAAAATACAAGTAAAAATGTATCTATCATCAATCCCAAGATTGACATAAAAATCTAAAACTAGCTAAAAGTTTCAATGAAACCTTAACTTAAAGTCCTAGTTTGGGTTCCCTCTTGATGTTTCTGCCAATACTAAATCTCAATGCTTCCCTAGCATTTGTTTACATGACATAAACACATCAAAAATCATTTTTCATGTAATATGATCCCAAATCATATTTTCATGCATGAATTACCCTTTTTAATGTGTCAATTTCCTAGGTTTGAGATCTACATTTATCTCCAAACCTTTGGCACATAGAATTCTCACCACACTCAATCCCATAGGCTCCTCTTGGAGCCCTTGGCC
>JBAMIE010198060.1:0-11329 GCA_037177295.1 Kaempferia parviflora
TTTGTCCAGGACTCGACCTCAAATCTCGACATCCTCCTTGTCTCAACCTTTGTCGTTGACTTCATTTATCCTCAAGGTTCACTCAACATCAACCACATTTCCTCATCCTTGGATCAGACTCAGACCCTACTTAATTTGACTCATTGAAAAACAAGTAGGGTGCATATGGATAAGGAAATAATATAACCGCCTCAATAATGAGACGGATCCTCCCAAAAGATGTGGACAACAACTACGAATATTCCAAAACACATGACATCAGGTGAATCGAGAAACAGTTATGTGACTGTCAGATCTGGTTTCTTGATTATCTTACTTCAAACACATAGAGTTTGGTGAATGTAAAAACAACTAACGACCGTTGGATCTGGTTCCCTCACTGGCTCATATGAGGATGATAAAGGAGAATACAACATCTGACATGGAGATGTTGTTTTGACAGTTATAGGAGGAGTTAAGTGCAAGAGGATTCTGGACTCTATCACACACTCTATTAATATTTAGGCTATATTAAACTCTTGCACTTTCTTCATCTTCCTTCGCTAGCTTCATATTTCAAACAAATCTTAATTCAACGCCAGAATGGCCTATCGGGATCCCTCTTCGTGACATTCTAACTCTCTGATTAAGTGTAAGGTAAGTCCTCATCCTCTTCACCGACAATATCCAAAGAACATGCACGTCAACCAATTCATTGGCTGATAGCTTGACCATCTAGGGTATTTTCCCCCAAACAATAATAACATTAATTAGAGGAATACCAGAGGATAATAATCTCAAATTAATCTAATTAATACAAAGATATGATTTGTGTGCAATACAAAGATTAGAATAGGTTACAACTTTCTCCATTATTTTTAAAGTTCTTGAAGTTTCGAAACTTAATTTCATTTTATTAATTTGATACATTTTCGCAGAGGACGTATCAAATTAACCAACCGCCGGCGCCTCCGCTTCCTCGTCCCACGACGGCGCCGCTCGCCGCCCCGACGAGAACCGCTTCATCGCATCCAGCCGCGGCACCACCGCGTTGTCACAAAGCTCCACCTCCGACGAACCTCTTACCGTCTTCGCCGCCGCAGCGGCGCCCTTCAACGACGAGTTATCTAAACCCTGCCGCTTTGCCGCCACCACCGCGGACTCCACGACGCCTCCTTGGCTTCCGCCGCCGCCGCATCTGCACCAGAACAGAGTTGCCCAACTACCCCTTTCCTTCCGCTCCTCCCTTCGCCGCCGGCAGCGCTCTCTCTCCGACAGAACCTTGCCGACGCAGGACACCTTGGGAGACCCCGGCTCGGCCTCCCGCGCCGTCGTCGGCCGCTTCTTCATCTTATCCTTGGGGAAGAAGCGGCACTGGGTAGGGCGGCGGACGGAACGGCCGTCGTAGGCGGAGGCCTCCTGTATCTTCGCGCGGGGGAGGGCGATGATGGGCGGCTTGTTCTTGGACGGCACGTTCAGGTTGGACGAGGTGAACGGCCGGGACTTGGCGTTGGACTTGGGGTTGCTGGCGCCCTTGGTTGACGCATCCCGGTCGTAGACGCGGTACCCGAGGCTCCACCCCACGGCCGGGACTTCGACGGCGACGTAGGCGAGGTGGCAATCAGCATCAGCATCAACATCAACATCCTCCGGCCAGGCCGGCCCACAGCCGACGGCTAAGCTTCTCTGGTTGACCACGCTCTCCATGTCCACTTGAGGCATTGGAAGAAGGAGAAGAATTAAGAGAGTATTAAATGGGTTTTAAAGAACAAGAAAATCTCAATAACCTTCCAGATTTTCCAAAAATATAAATATTTTTTAATCTGTATGTCTCTTTAGTTGAAAAAAAAAATCATAAAAAAAGGTTGTTTGATAAGGAAAAAAAGACACAGTAGTTACACCAACTTGTGAATGAGCAATGCCAGTGGTCAATTTCATTGCAGTTGGGTCATACACGTCGTTTGTGCTTTTAAATTGCTGCGTGGAAATTTTTGGCTAAATCCAATTTCCATAGAACAATTTTGAGGTTTGAATTTGATCTCCAATTAGAGGGCTTCTTTGGATTCATCTCCTTTGAATTTTGGGACAAGAGAGAGAAAGATATTGTCCCCATTTTTTTTTTTTTTTTTGCATATTATAGAAATTTTCCTAAATTAAACTTGATAAAGAACAATTTTCTGCCCTAAACCCTAGCAGTGGTTGGACGCCTCCCTCACTGCTTAAGCTCCACTCTGGGCGGCGGCGGCGGCAGCGGCAGCGTCGATGGATTTCTTGGACGGGGACTTTGAGCTGAGAGAGATCCAGAAGCTGGAGGGCCATTCCGATCGGGTCTGGAGCCTTGCGTGGAACCCCGTGACCGATGGCTCTTCCGGGATGTTGGCCTCTTGCAGTGGCGATAAGACGGTTAGAATCTGGCAGAGGGGGCCTTCCGGTTCCTGGGAATGCTCGGTGCGTTGATTCTGTTTGATAAATTGTTCTTCTTCGTCGTCGCAAATTCTTTGTTGAAATTTTTTGATGCTGAGGAAATGGATATGATGCGAATCTGTTTCCCAACTGGAAGGAGCAAAAATTGCTCCTTTATCCTTTTTTTCTTAAATAAATCTTCGTTTGGTGTTAGCAACTACTTAAGCTGTGCAAGTCTTCTGTTATTGCGATTTTAACAAGGATAATGCAACACATCTTTTAATTGAATTCCTAAGCACTTTGTTGATAGCAACTCATCTTTGCGATTTTAACAAGGATAATGCAATTCCTTAATTCAGGAGAAAGGATAGAATATATAAAAAATTCACCTAATTCAGTTATTGTTCTCTAGGAATAAATTATGATCAGTGCATCGAGGAGATGTAGACTAAGTTTCTTAAGAGCCATGATAATACATCGACACATTTATTTTTCGGTGTTGCTATTGTATAGTGATGTTGGTTCAGATTTCTAGAGCTTTAGACCATGTGATAATTTTAGGTACTTGAACAGTTGAGCTTCGAACTGCAGCTTTTATATACGGCTTGTAAGGATTAAGTCTCAAATCTCAATATGTGTAACATATGACAGGCTGTTTTAGAAGATACTCATACTCGTACAGTTCGATCTTGTGCGTGGTCACCAAGTGGAACATTATTGGCCACAGCCAGTTTTGATGGTACAACTGCTATATGGGAAAATGTTGGTGGTGACTTTGTATGTGTTACAACGCTTGAGGTAGACCCTAATAACAGCATGCTTGTACTGTGTTTAAGCCCACTTTTTTTTTTAGCTCTTTTGCTCATCTTTTTCTTGTCTTTAGGGTCATGATAATGAAGTGAAGAGTGTTGCGTGGAGTGCTTCTGGTTCCTTGCTTGCAACGTGTGCTCGAGATAAGACTGTTTGGATCTGGGAAATGCAACCTGGCAATGAGTTTGAGTGTGTTTCGGTGTTGCAAGGTCACACACAGCATGTAAAGATGGTACAATGGCATCCATTTTTGGAGGTTTTGGTATCTGTTAGCTATGATAACTCTATAAAGGTAAGGACTCTCATCTAGTTTGTCTTTTTAATTTAGTTGCTTGTTTCTATACTATCTCGAACTTAACCAAAATGATCTTGAACTTAGCTGAACCTGGTATTATTTTAAGGTCTGGACTGAAGATGGTGACAATGATGATTGGCAGTGTGCACAAACAATAACTGAATCCAGCAGGTGTTAATTTAACTAATGACCTTACTATCTGTCATATGAAGTTTGTGGATAGTTTTTCCTGAAATAAATTCTGCAGTCATTCTGTTGAAATAGAGTAGTTAAGTAAATCATTGGCAAACACCCAATTTTCTTGGCAGGCAACCTTACTATCATATCTGTGTCATAGAACCTGATATATAGTGACAAACTAGCAAGAAACTAGCAAGTGACAAACTAACAGATGGATATCGGTCTTTCTGTTAGTGTTGGGGATAGATTGTCTTGTCATTTTAAGTGACAAACTAGCAAGAAAATCATCTTAGTATTGAAGAATTTTAAAAGTAGGTCATCCTGCTGTGCCCACTCTTATCTTATGATGTAATTTTCTCTTGCTATTTCTTACCTATCAACTGAACAACAGATGAAACATTATCATTTACAGTGTTTATTTATTTTCAATTTTGTTCCTTAGTGGTCACACATCTACCGTATGGGCATTATCCTTCAACTCCACTGGCGACAAAATGGCTACATGCGGGTATATGTTTTTAACATGTCCTCTAAATAAGACGGGATAAATTTTATCTTATTTCTTATTGGTTATGCAGTGATGATCTGACCTTGAAATTATGGGGTACCTCATCTGGGATAAGCAATGGGATTGAATCGTGGTAAGCTAGCGCTACATGTTTCAGCAGTTTAATATGATTACAACCATCTTTTAGCGCTGTTTGGATTATTGGTGTTTTTCTGCTAACATAAATATGTTTAATGTGCTGATCTGAGTAGATGTTCTTACAATTTCCTCAAGATATCTGATAAAATTTGTCGACCTTCCAGGCAACATCTATCGACTCTTTCTGGGTATCATGATCGAACAATATTCTCGGTTGACTGGTCAAGGTATTAAATTAGACTGTCACATGTTGCAGCATGCGTCATTTTTCCTCCAGTTTTTCTAGCTTTTTATCGAGTGTTGCTTTCAGGCAGTGTCGAGCAGCTTAATCAAAATGATCTCAATGATCCTCTGCTAAAATAATATCCATCACAAAGTTATAGGGCGCATTTAAAAAACAATAACTCAAAATTGTGATGGAAAACAGAACTACTGGGTTTAATTCTAATTTGATCGTTTACATCAACATTGTGCCAGGAACTCAATAAAGTGTCTGACCTCAGAGGATTTTCATGCTCGCAATAGCTTCCACTTCCTAGATCTATTCAAATCGATTGTAGTTTTGAGATCACTGATATGTTTCTTTGGTTAACTCGGCACTTTCTTCTTCCAAATGACAGGGAAGGTTTAATTGCGAGTGGAGCAGGAGATGATGCTATACGTATTTTCTACGAGAGTAGAGATATGGTATGAATAACTCTGTTTGTTCATATGGCTCATGATTACTAGATGCTTATTACTTCATTCATTGCCCTTATTTTGCTGTGTTCATGTCGACGAGCCAGTTACTGTATTTTTGTGCTTTCTCTAGATTTCGCGACTTGATACTATTCTGCTTGATTATACGAATGCAAAACCTTGTTACCAATGCCCTTGATAGTTGTTTCAGTACAATGATATTGGTTTTTACAATCCTCTTTCTTTCGCGTATCTTTTAAAGTGTCGGCTAACATCTACTTCAGGTTGATCAACTGTCTTACAAGATGCTGCTCAAGAAAGAAAAGGCCCATGAAATGGATGTGAACTGTGTGCAATGGAATCCAAAGGTAGTTCGATTACAGAATCTTGTTTTCAGAATCTGAATTTTCTCCCTTGGAATCTTTTGCGACGATAAACTAAAGTTGTTATGGAATGAACTCTGCAGGAAGCAATGCTTCTTGCTTCGGCAAGTGATGATGGGACTATAAAGATATGGGAGTTGTCGCAAGTTTCGATGTTTACAAGCTAGAAATATTGTTTCGATATATACTCGATGCCAGTGGCATGCAAAAGAGTTGTGCACCATCGATGAATGAATCGTAGTTGAATGTATCTATGTTTATGTGTGTGCATGCGTGTAAACTTAGAAGTTAACATCTAGTTTGAAATATGGAAATCGCGACTCTAGATACATACCTAGGTTAAAAATGACTCTCTAAGCTTCCTCCGTCATCTCTCCACCTTGCCATTTCGGTAGCCATCAGTTTACTCTCTTCACTCTCTTCCAACCCTATGTCTTAGCGATCATCTCCACCTTACCATTTTGATAGCCATCAGTTTACTCTCTCCCAACCCTATGCCTTCGCGATCATCTCAACCTTGCCATTTCGATAGCCATCACTTTACTCTCTCCCGAACCTATGTCTTCGCGGTCATCTCCATCGCCGTCTCCTTTGCTGCCATTGTTATTGAAGATTGCCGGTGACAATTGCTGCCATTGTTATTGAAGATTGCCGGTGACAATTATTGAAAATCAATTTACACAATAATTGTATATTTAGTTTTGATCATGATCATAGAATATTACATACATTTGATTGCGATCCTTAATAATAATAATAATAATAAATTTATTAAAGTTTTCAAAATTGATTTTTACACGTAATTAGGCCTTTTGGCCCGGCCCGGCCCAATTCAACTTTCGTATTTTTGTATTGCGAGGGTTCAGGTTTCGTCTTCATCAACTAAATCGATTTCCGCTGATCTGTCAGAACCTCGCCGTCGTCGACATGGCGGCTGCGCTCCAAACCCTCGACGTAGGTGCCGTCGCCGCCGATCCGGCTGCTGCTAGAAAGAGGAGGTCGAATCACAGCAAGGCAAAGAGCTCAAGGAAGAGGTTAAGGCAGAGGACGACACCCATGGGAACTGCCAAGCATCAGAAACCTACCGAGAAGATGAAGAAGCTGTTCCGGAAGAGAGCCAGGGAGTATCACTCAGACGAGGAGGACGACGTGGACAATGAATTCCCAGAGGATCCTTCTAGCGACGAGGAAAAAGACGAGGACTTGGGTGTGGGAGATTACGGAAGCGGCGGCTCTGAAGGCGATGAGGAGGATGAGGAGGGAGTGAAGCATGGGATTACCAGGCTCCTCGAGGGTTGCAGGGCTTTTAAGGTCGCTTTTGCAAAGATTATGAAGAGGAACCTCCCAGACGATCCCCTTGTAAGAGTTATAATTAGAGTTGTTTGATTCTTAACGAGATTAATGGAAGAAAAAAAAAAGATTTTTTTTTTTCGTTAACTCTTTTGTCTTTGGTTATCTTAGGGCCCAATATTGTCAGCCCACAAAAAGCTTGTCGCGGAGAAGCTCGCAGAAGAGGATTCTGAACAGAAGATGAAGGGGGAGTCGAAAAAGCAAAGACATTCAGTCAGTATAATTATTACCTTTCTTTTTGTTTCTATCCTTTATGTTGGCTTCATTAGGGGGCGTATAAATATAGTGTGTATTTATTTTCATTTCTAAAATATAATTTAGGCAGACGAGAAGGGCCACACAAAGCCTGACAATTTCTTAGATGCAAAGGAGAAGTTTCTTATCAGTGTCGCAACTAAAGGAGGTAATCTTTGTGCTTCTAATGGATGACAATTAAAAACTTCACAATTTTTATTATTCCAAATGGTAGTTATACACTGTTTTGTAGTTTTTATCAGTGTTGCAACTTAAGGAGGTAATCTAAGTGCTTCAAAGGACAGCACTTAAAACTTACACAAGTTGTGCTATTTCAAATGGTAGTTACAAACTGTTTTTCTTTCTTTTACATCTAATTAAATAGTATTCTTCTTGCATGTGTGTCGATGTCTTGGATTCTCAGTTGTGAAGCTATTCAATGCAGTAAGAAAACAAACATGCCACTTTTGAGTTGTAAATTACCATGCATATGGTGGTTTTGCTATTTTTGGCAGTAACATCTAACTCTCTCCCCAGGTAAGTAAGGCACAGAGTTCACAAAGTGGCTCGAATCCTTCAAGTTCCAAAGATGCAAGAGGTAATGAATGGTGAATCCATACTTTGCATGGTTTGATACTGGATCCAAGTATGAAAATCATCTCTCTATTTCTAAGAACATTAGTGTCTTACTAATTTTATGATCCAGTTCACAAATTGAACTGTGCAATGGAAATTATCCTTGCGCCATTTGTTTTCTTTGATTCTATATTTGTTCAACTAGAGGTCAAAGTAATAAGGCTGGTGTTATGTACTAGTAGATCTTTTTTGATATTAGAAAGTGGAGATTAACACCTAGTTTATCTCACATGAAGTGTTGAGAGATAATGGAGGTTTGTAAGCTCAGATGAAATATTTGTAGGCAAAGAGTGACTACAATGATGACATGAAACTTAGCTTTTAAATCTACTAAAGTACCTTGTGGGATTGTTTTATGTTGTTCTAGACAGGCAACTTCACGAAGTAACAACTGAGTGTTTTGTGTAGCATGTCTTAATACAGATGATGCCTTTTCATGCTTTACTTTGATTCATTTTTCTCAGTTTTATCCATATGACTTCTCTTATAGATTGTTAGCCTTTGATAATCAACTAGCGACGTAACTGATATGCAAACAAATGATTCATTTCTTTATGAGGAAAGAGATTGTCACTGTTGCAAAAAGTTTATTGAGACATAAAGAAATGAAATTTATCCATTAATATATTTGCTTGTAAAGGTGTCAGTCGCTTTATCAATTGCTAATGCTTATACATGGAGAGTTTTTTCTGCAATGAGGATTGTAAAAATAGACCATGAAACTGAATGAGAAATCATGGTACGAATGATTATTTAGCTACTAATATAAAAAAGATGCATTTAATATTATGTATGAAAACAAGATGTTCATTCAACATTTTCTTTCTATGAAAACATGCCCAGGGCAATTGTTATATTTTTTGTCCTTTTGAAAAGATATGAACAATAGCCTGTACTGTATGCTAGTATTTTTTGTGAGCATGTAGCACTTGATCCTAACGATATGCTCTACGGTAAGTGAGATTTGAGAAATTAAACTAGTATTGTGCTCAGAGAACTTGTATGTGTTTTTGTCATATAGATTTTGGGGAGATGTTTTTGTTCTCTATCATATCATCTCACACTTATGAAATTAGTCATTTAGGTGATTTATTTATTTTATTTTATTGTACCTTTTGGGTTCTAGATCTGCCATAGGTAAGAGCAATTAAATTTTCCATAGTTTTGGATGCAGAGTAGAAGACCATGTATAATACTCATTTTGTTTGCTTGACCTTTGTGTTTGACGACTGACATAGTTTAAGCTAAATCCCAAGTTTTCTTTTAGTCACGTTGCTCAAATTTATAAAACATTATTTCTGTTATGATATTTCATTTTCATGTACAATCATTTGCGTCCTTAGCTAAACATACCTAAAAATATTTACTCATATTACTGACTAAAAATGTAAATTCATTTTTCACAACATTCTTTAGTGACTAATATTTCTTGTGATTTCAACAGTGCTGGCAAAAAGAAGAAAACAAGCTTTTTTTTCAGAGCTACAGAAGCCAGCACCACAAGTATGCTATTACCCTTCATCACACGACTTGTTTTGCTTGTAGTCACCTTATAAATGCAACGTGCATGCTGCTACTCTTCATTTTCCTTTCACTTAGATATTTTAATGTTTTTTTAGCTTTCTAGTATGATTTATTCTTCAGTTTACAATCTAGTCATTATAGTTCACTTTCCTAGTTTCTTATTACCATCATGCAACCTTAGTTTGATGCCTAATGTTACTCATATTACTGACAAATGATTTCAGTGTAATTATTGTCACAAGGCCCTTTTAAATCTCTTGCCTTCTTTTGCAAAGCTCTAGTTTGATAGCTCTAAATTGACATTGAGATTCTCTATAATTATATTGGGAGTTTCATGGATAAACCGTTGAGGCTTTTGTCAATGTGTTCCCTCAATGAGTTGTTTTACCATGAACTAGACTAATATAAAATGCATGCTTTGTGTAGATCTCTGATTCTAATAAGGGAAACAACAACGAGCCTGGATGGGCTCCCCTACGTGACAGTTACATGCTTACACATTCGAAGTTGAAGGACTGGGATAAAATGGCGGTGAGTGGAAAAACAATGAATAGCTCGCTTGCTTATAGGATTTTTCATTTATTTTTTAGATGAGCTTTCAAAATTTTGCACTGGCATCTCGCCAAATGCTTATAGGACATCTTTCTTCTGCACAGGAACCTGCAGCAGCGGTCAGTGGGGAGAAAGATTTGTCTGATAGTTCTTCAGACGACGAATAACAACTGGAAGAACATTAGTGGATGCGCTCCTCAGGACGGCAAATTATTCTCAGTATTTCACCGTAGAGATCGAGTTTATAGGCACCAGCGATCCTTGTGAATTCCATCTGGTGGTTACGAGTGGAGATGAAACTAGCACGGCAAGCTATGCTACTTCATGTTCCATAGTAGTCACTTTTTTTTCATAGTTGTAAGGGATTTGCTAAAAACCTAAGAAAAGGTAGATTGTGGAGGGACATGTAAAGGCACTCCTCTCATAGTTTGTAAGGGGCAAATTAGAGCAATGTCAACCATTTGTTTCTTATTACTGCAAGAGAACTACAATGTTCTTTTGTATTTTTAGTCATTAATCAATCTTCATTTGTCATGGTGCTTCTCCTCATGGGAATGTGATACTAAAAATCTTGGTCACATGAATAATCTTACATAAGAGACTTGTATTAGTTTGTAGTAGGAAAAAAAAATACCTTCCACTCCCCTAGCTAACTTGATAGTGATGCGTTTGATATGGGTATAATTAACTTTTGTTATAATTGTATTAGTTTGTAGTAGTTGGCGAGTTCATCCCTACCATGGTACACGTTGCTTTCTGAATTCGATTGTTCATATGTTTTTTTCAAAAGCAAAATTTCCCTAGCTATGATCTTCTACTACTATCTTGGCATCCATGGTTACGATCGATTTGATTCAAATCAAGATTACTTCGTATAAAGACCTCCTCCATGTGAGTTCTACGATCTTTAACAAAAAATTTGTAAAGATGGTAACAAGGAGCAAGATCCATACGGTTGAAAGGTCCATGTGGTGGAATAATGTCTCATTCGAATTTAAGTTGAATTTAATATTTGATTTGGACATAATTCTGTAATTCTGTAGCATTAATTATTGTCGGTAACATATACATGATTGATGACAAAGAAAATCAATTACTACCGAAGTTGATAATCCTCATCTCAGCCCCCTTGTAAAACTGCCTCATGTGATCAGAAAGGAAGGTAAATCATGGAACTTCGTCCAAGCACAATGAACCTTTGCAACGAGGGTTAATGACCATGGTGCATTTCACATCAGAATCGATCTCGTGATCTATTATAGTAATATTGCATATAAATACCAATTATGCCACCCTCAAACAGTGAAATATAGAATTATGAACATCAAAGTCGGTGGAATTTAAGTTGATGAAAGGTATGTTTCAAAATGTCACGCTCAGTATTAATTGCGCCATCATTTGATAGGATTAATAATTTTGTTAGCTGAAATCATATATTCTATGCCTATTAATTCAGGATAATCAATTTATCTCCATAGAAATTTTTTTACTAGTCACTAAGTATATAGAAGTGATCGCAGTAAGTATATAGAAGTGATCGCAGTAGATGGCCATCATCAATTCAATATTCTAATATCAATTACTTATCAAGAGAAAAAATTTATCCATTAATTTACTAAACCTGAGTGCTCAATCCTTGCGGTGGTACGATGGTTAAGA
>JBAMIE010198079.1:0-11328 GCA_037177295.1 Kaempferia parviflora
GGAGGGGTAAAATGAGAATTTCACTATTTTTATTGCGTCTTTTGGTAAATTTGAAAGTAGTGTACGCCTTTTAGTAAAAACACAAACATAGGTGCGGCTTTTGGTAAAATTATTATTATTATTATTATTTTAATAATATAATTATCCAATTTTTTCGATTTTTTTTTATCTTACAACACAATTAATTCTGAGAGCTATAAATGTAACAAATAACCATATATATTATTTTTGAGTTTTGTATCCTAATTATCATAAAATTAATAATAAAAATCTCACGGTTTTATTTCCATAGTCAAATGCTTTCTTCCTTAAAAAAAAAAAGCAGAAAAATCAAACAAAACTATAAAACTAAATACTTCGTAATATTTAAAGAAGATACCGTCTTTGATGATATTTACACAATATTTTAAAAATTTATAATAACAAATCTTGTTTTTCTTGCACCATTAAGTTACAGTGGATCGCATAAACAAACTGCAAAAATTGAAAAAAAAAAAAAATAATAAAAAATTAAAAAAATGTGGATAAGCAAAATGACCGCAAACGAACTCGAGTCTCCCCCTTCAAGATCAACAAAAGCAACGCTGGCGTACCTTCAACCATCACATCGAAGGCCTTGTTTCGTTAACGGCGGCGGCGAAGAGCTCACACCATTCGGACCACATAGGTCGGCCCCATCGGCGCACCCATTCCGGCGACCAATCCCCCGCTCATGGCCTGCCTCTCGTCGAGGAACAAATCGTCCGTAACCCTGAAGACCGCGTGGATGGCAACGAGCACCAGCCCCGCGGCGACCGACTTGAACACGCTCGATCCCAGATCTGTGGAGACGAGCGCGAAGAAGGTGGCAAGGGAGAGCAGGCCGAAGACTGTCCTATCCTCGAATCGGCGGCCGAAAAGGACGAGCGGTTCTTCGCGTGCGAGGTAGAGGTAGATCCAGGCGGCGGCGAGGGCGATGGAGGCGGCCAGGGAGGAAGGCTGCCAGATGATGCCGAGGGTGAGGGCGGCGAGGAGGGAGGCGGCGTAGTTGGAGCGGAAGTATCCGATGTTTCGGCGGATGCGGTAGAACGTCTCGCCGGAGGATCCGGGGCGGACGAGGGCAGAGGGGTCGAGGAACTGCCCCCAGGGGCGCTGGGAGGCGACCAGGCTGCCGCCCTGCTCGCGAAGGCGGGAGAAGAGTGCGGCGGTGCGAGGGGCGGAGAGAATCCCCGGCGATGACTGAGGCGAAGGGGGAGGGGCGGAGGCGGGGATGGTGCCGTAGCCGGCGGTTGAGGCGGAGCGCATGGCGAAACGAGGAGATGGACGAGGGGAAACGGAAACGGAAACGGATCGTGTTCACGACTCCGCTCCGGTAGGCAAATGGTGGGGTAGAAGAAGAGGAGCTTTTATACTAAAAGCGTCGATATATTAAGAAGGCCCCGAGAGGAGACGGGTGACGTTCCTGAAAGCAGGCGCGTCGTGTTAGTCGACGGTTACAGGTGGGTACGAATTTAGGTGCATTTTACATGAAGGAAACAGACGCAGTTCGACGGCGAGAAAAAAGGTTAACCTTTGTTGGGTTAATTTGCTAAAAATATCACAGCCTCACAAGTTTTATCAAAATTACACAGTTTAAAAATCAACAAAAAATATTAAAAAATTTGTTTACAAACCCCAAATTGAAACCCCTCGCAACCCGAATCCAAACCCCAAATCGAAGGATTGATTCTCCATCTCTATGGCCACTCTTCAGCTGCACCCCTCCGCCATCCTCGACTCGCTCCACGCCTCCTTGTCCCGCCTTCGATCTCCCCGCTTCCTCGTCGTCCGCCGCTTCTCTGCCGTCTCCCCTTCACTGAGCTCCCTTCGCGAGCGAAGCGCTCGACCTAAGGCTCATCGTTTCCCCGAAAACGACCTCCAAAGTGCTCCTTGGATCAACAGATGGAGAGGACCCTCCCTCCGACCGTTCCCGAAGTGGCCTCCAGCCGCTGTCGACTATCGGCATGGTCTTTCCAGCGACGACGAAGAGTTCGGCACTAGTAGGAGCACCGGAAGCAGCACCATGTCTAGGATTGTGGAGAAATTGAAGAAATTCGGGTATATTGATGACTCCGAGGAGGTGAAGGAGAGTCCTTTACCGGAGAAAGGATCAGTGGAGGACATTTTTTACTCTGAAGACGGGATTTTGCCTGATTCGAGGGGTGGGTTATCATTTGATTTGAATGAGCAAGTAAGGTTTCCGTGGGAGAAGCCATCCGAAGCGGACAATGTGGCTTCAGAGAGGAAGAAGAGGACCAAGACTTCGTTGGCTGAACTGACTCTACCAGAAGGAGAGCTGCGGAGGTTACGGCACATGGCGATTAGGACAAAATCAAGGACGAAGATTAAAGGGGCTGGGGTCACGAAGGATATTGTGGATTTGATTCATGAGAAGTGGAAGACGGAGGAGGTAGTGAGGCTTAAGTGCGAGGGTCCTCCCGCACTTAATATGAAGCGAATGCATGAGATCTTGGAGGTAAGTCAGCTTTTGATTTGTTTTTTTTCCCTCCTTTTTTTTCAAGCAGATTATTCGAAAGACTGACTTTTCATACTTGGTTGATCGAAAACATTGTTTCAGTCTTCTTTTTCTCTCTCAGACAAATCAAATGAGAACAGTTTTCATTTGATTAGTTGTTTGAGTTTCTATAAGAAACCTGAAACCTTTCCTCCCTGTTATCCTAGGACCGAAACTCTGGACTCGCAATTGAATGATCCTGGGTAGAGTTTGGCATCCTACTCATTTGGCCGTGTTCCAGTTAATTTAGATGTACGTAGGACCACTGCCCTAGTGATGTTACAGTTAACAAGAGCATGATAAAAATGCACTTAATGTGTTCATTAACACACTGTAGTGCAGAATTCTTCAGTATGAGTGGTCAACACAAGTTCTTAAATAACTGACTCAACCTGTAATAAAATTTGGGGCAACTATGCCTGCTTCTTCCCATGATCTAGGAACTTGTTTTCACTAAGCATAAGTATTAGAGTCATGTTACACTTGAGCATGCTCGGCACTGAGATTATTGATAGATCTGTAGGTGTTTGATCAAACAATACCTTTTAATCATGAACTTGATCTAGTTGATTATGCATGGTTGTTTTGATGCCATGCTCTGCCATTAACCGGCATATTATCTAATCATTTTTTTATTTTTGCTGTTTCTGACACCTGCAATATCAATGTAGTCAGTGCGTGCAATATGCAATTACTGGCTTATCACAAGAATGTTTCAATCTTTTAGTTGCATTTTCAAAATATGTTTTTGTAATTAATATTAGCGCATGTGGATTGTTCTTTCAAAGGGAATCAAATTGAAGGGATGCTCAATTTTCTTGCATTCACGAGCTTATGGTGGATTCTATAAAAAAAACTTCAAACCAACATAACTGTACCCCTTTGAATATCCTAATTTCATATTTTCATCATATAAAAGTAATCTACCTAACTTTTTTCTCCTTGCTTATTGCTCTGGTTTATGTGTGCTCGTACTATTTATATGAACCAACAGTTACATGCCACCTTATCTTACTTTTATTTTTAAATTCATTTTCTATTTACTCCAACTTTTGTGGATGGTTATGAAGCTATTTGCTGATGATACCAATTGGTTTTTTATAAATAGAGGAAAACAGGAGGGTTGGTGATATGGAGGTCAGGAACCTCTATTTCTTTATATAGGGGCGTGACCTATGAGATCCCTCAACCTGTGAAGATACAGTATCAAAGTCCTGAAAGAGCCAGTTTAAATTCCTTCAAACGAGATACATATAGTCTTGCTCAGGCTTCTGAGTTTAGTAGAGGCAATCATGTGGAAGATTTTCATGAACATGTATCGGCTAAAGTGGACAAGAGAAAAGATCTTCAACTTCCAGAATCTCACTATGACAAAGAGATTGACAAACTATTGGATGATCTAGGTCCTCGTTACACAGATTGGCCTGGAAATGGACCACCCCCTGTAGATGCTGATTTGCTTCCAGGTGTAGTTCCTGGCTACGAACCTCCTTTCAGGATTCTCCCTTATGGAGTGAAACGTACTCTCGGACTAAAGGAAGGTACAGCATTACGCAGACTTTCAAGGGTATTGCCTCCGCATTTTGCTCTTGGTAAGCATGACTTTGTTTCTATGTCTTGAATGAATAAATCTGGAAGTCATTGCCTTTGCATAAAATTTTTGTTTCAAAACGTCTCAGGGAGAAGCAGGCAACATCAGGGGCTAGCATCAGCCATAGTGAAGCTTTGGGAGAAAAGTTCCATAACAAAGATTGCTTTGAAACGTGGAGTGCAGCTCACTAGCAGTGAAAGGATGGCGGAAGAGATCAAGGTTATTTGAGTCTCCTCATCAACAATTAGCATGCAAAATTATTTATAGATTAATTACTTTTTAGATGGAGGTTCTCATAATGAATTACCAGGCTAACCATTTATTAAAATCTAAATTGCATAATCTTCATTTCGTTGACTGTATATGAACCATGTCTTGTAAAAGCTTTGAACAATGTAAATTTGTGATAAAAGAAGAGTATGCACCTTCCCGCCTGAGTTTAATCACATGAAACTAGGGAATCATATTGGATGACTAAACCAGCTAATCTGGCTCATTGAGTAAACTATGATATTTGCTGATTTAAGATCCACAATCATAGTCAATTGATCTATTTTCTCAAATCCTAACTATTAGTCCTTATGTTTTGCAAAAGAGTCCTTTTAGAGTTTTTCGAAAAACAATTAATGCTTACTTTTTGGCCAAAAAAATAGAACTAATATCTAAATTGCCCTTATCCAAACCCAATTATTGTGAACTGGGAATAAGAAAGAATTTAAAAGTGACAGAGAAACAAAAAGGAATGCATTAGAAACAGAGTATTTAGTGAAGGGTATAATTGAAAGATAAAAGTTTAATTGTCTTGGTATATGAGAATGACAAATAATTCAAAACAAATTTTCCTCTCTAAGAGGATTCTCTGTGTGAAACATAGGGAGCAATTGTGTAGAAATTTAACAAACAAAATCTTTTCTAAAGATAGAAGCTTCCTGGATAATTCTTTTCTTTCTTGGCAAAACGTTATGCTTGCTATGAGCAACTTAACATTGTCTGGTGAAAGCATCATACTATTCCACTTACAATTGGATATAGAAGCTATGTTGAGGATATTTTGTTTGCAATATCACTGGCAACTAACAGATATTGTAGAAAAAAATCTCAGTGATGTGTTTAATTTTCTGTAAGCTTAAAAGCAATTATTTTTGCTGTTTTTGTTTAGTGGATTTATGAAAAGATACTAATGTTTGATTCTCACTATGAGTGTCATAGGTTGGTTGATAGGTATATTTTTATGTTACCTGAGGGATTAAAATCAAGTTGTTAGAATCATACTAAATGGACCTCTAGTGTCAAGTTTTTGTGAATTATTTGTTTGCTGTTATCTTTTTCTTCTGCCAATAGTCTAAAATGTGATTCATCCAAAAACCTTCGTATATGCTAATGCTTCCTGTGCTTGGTTGCAGAAGCTAACTGGGGGTGCAATCCTTTCTAGAAACAAGGATTACATTGTCATTTATAGAGGAAAGGATTTCTTGTCCCCAGAAATTACGGAGGCATTGCTTGAGCGGGAAAGATTAGCCAAGACCCTACAAGATGAAGAAGAACAAGCACGACTAAGAGCATCATCCTCAGTTGCATTAAATGACATGTCAATTATAGAACCTGGGATAGCTGGTACACTTGGTGAAACACTAGAAGCTCATGCTAGATGGGGAAATGATATTGATGATGATCATGCGCACAAAATGATGAGAGCTGCAGAGATGAACAGACATGCCAACATTGTGAGGAAGCTAGAGAGGAAACTTCTCGTTGTAAGTATCCTGACATAGGAAACCATCCTAACAATCAAAAGTATCCATTGAATAATTATCACATGTCTTGGTTGTCATTTTATCCTACTGATTTATGAATCATTTCAAGTCCAAGCTACTTGGGCTGGCTTGCATTGTTGTCTAAATTTGAAAGTCCTTCCTTTAAAATAAGCAAGCATCCTTTTTAGTTATTAAATTCAAGGCCATCCTTGTTTCCCTCTATTAATTAACTCAAATGTTCTGTGCAGAATTTGTATGTTTTTCTATTACTCTTCTTTTTCTTGGAGCCAAGTCTTAGGATTGCTAACGGGTAATAAAATTGTTAGGGTTATTGGTATAGTGGGTTTAGTTCCACATTAGGAGTTTAATTTCAGGGTTCTGTTGTCTTATATATACTCATCTGATTAGTCTCTTTGGAAAATGGTTCACTATTTCCCTTTTCCCAAACTTAACATGATATTAATCCACCAATTTTAGGGTTAGGCTGTCTTTCTACTGCAAACCCCCTTAGGAGGAGGCCATCACTATAATTGGCATCCTTCCCTCATCCTCTCCTATCTCTATGTTGTTCGATCTCTCCTTGTCCATAAGCCCTGATTACCATATCTCTATGTTGCCGCTTCCATGAATAAATCAAAGGCCAACAAGCTAGTACTCAAATAGGCTAAATCCATCTCCAAGTTGGTGAAGTTAGTCTTTAACATAAATGCGTGTGATCATATTCTTTTGCAGGAGGTAATACGGGCAGTGGAGAGAGCATGCTGCTTTACCGAGGTTGATGTCCGAATAGTTGTTTCCACCTTCAATTATTCATGTTCTCATGATACTTTTCCATTGTGAAACCTTTCGATTCTAGACTTCACCATCACCACAATCATCCATACATACTCAGTCTACAATTTCTTTGCTACACTATTTGCTACTCCAGCAACCCCTTTGGGAATCTACTTCTCGTCGTTAGCAGCTTTCTCTAGTTCAAGCACTCATCTACTCTACCAGCGCAGCTTCTTCCACCTTGTTATAACTGTGGCTTTGTTTTCAAACTGACACGATGAGAGGTAGAGGTGGAATTTGTTGCATGAGACTTCAAACATGGTTTGAAATTGTACCATACCTTGTGGCATAGTCGAAATTACTCATTTTTTGGTAAATTACCAAAACATGATAATAATCGACACAGGTAAGCTCTTTTGTGCCACTTGTGCCCATCGATAATCTTCTAACATTTGAGATTTCCTAGACTAAGATTCCTCTTTGCTGGATCAAATTCATTTTCCTTCATTCCCTCAATTGAATTCTCTTCTCCCAGCACCTTCTCCTTTTCCATTTCATGTGGTATGTTTCACCTGTTATTCTTATTTCCTTTAGCATTTTCAAATCTTTTATTTCTTCCTCATAATGTTTCTTCTCCCTCGGTTTCTCACATCTACTCGAGGACTCTTCTTCTTTCCCTTCTCAAGCTCTTCGTTTCAATCTTTCGATTATTCTCCAATCTAAATTCTTCGTTGAAGCAATTCTTGCTTCTTTTTCTTCTTCCCTCATTCATTCTAAAAAAGAACTTTGTTCAATTTGCTTGTTGCATTTTAGGCACCTGAAGAGCCAGGGAGGACATGACTTATATGTTTTCTTCTCTTCTGAGGAAAACATAGTTTCCTTAGGGTACTATGTCCAGCAGAAGATTGAGCTATGCAACTTATCTTTTCTCTAGCACCCAACCCTTGAGTACTTTCCCTTTTCTTTTTTCTTCAATGTATTGCATGCTTCTGTATGCACCATTTCATGAAGAAGCTCACTTGAGAGATTAGTTCTTGGAGGTCTCCTTCATGTTAGTTGCACTTCATTCTCTCTCTCTTTATTGCATACTCCATCACCCTTTTTTGGAGTTTGCTTAGTTGTGTTTTCATTTTCATAGTTATGATCTCAGTCGATTTTCTTTATATTTTCTAGTTTTAGTTTATATAACAAGTTGGTCATAATAGTTTCTATGCTTCAACTTGAGGGGGAGTGTTGAGTTATTAGAACTATTGCTGTTGTGGGTTTGGTCTCTTATTAGGAGTTTTGGTTTACAATTTTGCAATGAATCTTATATATAACCATGGAATAGCTTTCTTTGAAAGACAATGTAATATTTCCCTTTTTCCTTAAGCATAACAAGAATTACTCAAATATCTAGGTTCTATTTAATGGATTCACAGTCAACAAGCATTTATCAGAAGTTGCAAAACGTAATTTGCCATTCCCTGTTTAGTCCTTTTATGTTCCTAAACTTCTAAGTTCTAATTGATATTGAATTAGAGGGAAATTTTCTTAGTATCACAAGTTTTTTCTTTTCTTTTTTATTTTGACGATGGAGTAATTTCTATACAACTAACCTAGAATTGCATTTGATTGATTCCTTCCATCCAATTGTGTGCCTTATCTGATTTATAATTATCAGGCAACCAGTAGCAATAAATTTACAGGAATTAATGCCCATTGACCAATTTTTTTTTCCAGGCTGAAATTTTCTGTTGCTAAATTCAGTAGCATATTTCATGTGTGTCCTGCAAAAATGAGCAATCGTATTTTATATTTTAGTACTCTAAACAATTTGTATGTCACAGACTGAACAGAAGGTAGACAAGGCTGGTAGAGTTTTAGCAAAGGTGGAAGAATCATTGAAGCCGGCTGAACATGTTAAAGATCCTGAACCAATAACTGAGGAAGAAAGGTTCATGTTCCGGAAGCTAGGTTTGAGGATGAAGGCATTTTTGCTCCTTGGTAATTTTACATTGAATTCTCAATTTTATATTAGGCTCAATATTGTTTGAGCTGCATATTTTCTTGCAGTGCACTGGGATTTCACAGTTTGCCTTGATTTGTTTAACTGCAATACTCATGAGTATTACATAACTGTTGTTTTTCGTGTATTGTTTGAGATGAATTCTTGCCGTTTTCATATCTTGTTATTTAGACGTGCAGTTCCTTTCTGTCTTGCCCTTGAACAGTCTATTTTAATTATTTTTGCTTCTTGTATGCATCTCCCTGAGTGTTAATGATGCTGGAAGTCCAAAACTGCAGGTAGGAGAGGAGTTTTTGCTGGCACGATTGAGAACATGCACTTACACTGGAAGTATAGGGAATTGGTCAAGATTATTATCAAAGCAAAAACTTTTTCACAGGTTAAGAATGTTGCTTTGGCACTTGAAGCAGAAAGTGGGGGTGTCCTAGTGTCTGTGGACAAGGTCTCCAAGGGTTTTGCCATTGTTGTGTATAGGGGGAGGGATTATCACCGACCTCCTACATTGAGACCTATGAACCTACTGACAAAAAGAAAGGCTCTAGCACGCTCCATAGAGCTCCAGAGGCGTGAGGTAATTAAAAAGTTCTCATCAATGTAAATTTCTTCTTTGACTTTGAAATTCCTAAGCAAATAGTTTGCATGTATTCTATTCTGTTCTCTTCTGGTCTTCTGACGGACGCTGATCTTTGATTGTAGGCACTAAACCGTCATATTTCGAATTTGCAAAAGAAAGTGGATCAACTTAGATCCGAACTGGTATCTTATTTCTGTTTTAAATAATTTAAGATCTCTTATTTTCTGATTAAAAGCTGTGAGTCTCTTCAAATATTTCTCTCCCAGGCACAAATGGACATAGCTAAAGATCAAGGCGATGAGGAGCTGTATGCCAAGCTAGACTCTGCATATTGTTCTGAAGATGAAGAAGATACAGAGGTGAGTCTAATCTGAGAAAAACTCGAAACTATTGCAATGCTTCAACCTATGATTGTTTTTAATACAACTTGTACAGTCATGTCGCGTCTCAAATTTACTTTCAACTTTTTGCAGATTTACACGTTTAGAACTACAATTTAGACATACTTTTGTTTTACCCATTGTCTGGGTGTCTGAAATTTGTCTTCCTTTTTGGCCTTGTAGGATGATGATGTCGAAGCCTATTTGAACACTTTAAATAGTGCTGTTGCCGTTGATGATGAATCGATGCACAATCACAATGTTCACGATGAAGAAGAAGATGAGGTTTGAGAAAATATGTTGCTGCCCCTTGATGTTATCTGGAGGTTTCTAATATCCTTTGTATTTTCCAGGATGATGAGGGTTATCCTGATACTTTTGCCCGTGCTGCTGAAATTGACAACGTTGACGACGATGAAGAAAATGGAGAAGATTGAAGTCACGATTGCGACCTTGAGAAAGATAGTCAGGTCGATAACAGCGACAAGGATGACTCGGGTGATTGTCTTGATCCCTCAGCTAGTCTGCCAACAGTTTGCAAAGGGGAAAGACTTTGACAGCGACCATTTCTGTCATGGAATAATTTTCAGCCTCGATAGCAATTCAATGGACGCTCGAAGTGTTGAACAAAAGCTTCAAGCCTGATGGGGCCTGTGCTAAAGAGGATTTTGAACCTCAATAAACGTGTGTAAATTTCCAAAATTAGGACATGTTTCCCCCTCCTCCCCAATAAATTATTACCAATGGATTCCTTCGTTGACTTAATCAAACGATCAGATTGTTCTAATATCTTAGCTTTTTGTCTTTTTTTCCAGTCTTGAGTCTCACAAGTCCTTAGCCTGGAATAAAAAATATTAATGGCAACGACGTGGAAGCTACTTAATTACACCACGTGCGATTTGGTCTCCAATTGCCCACGCGCTTATTTGGACGGCTCCGATCTGTTGACCAGTCCAATCTCCCCGAATCGAGGGCCGAGATGGAGCTCAATTCGCATGTGGGGGAAATCCTCCTTTCTACGTCACGTGTGCTTTTTCAACGTTGCCGAGCGGCTCCCCCAATTTGACCACGTTTTTGGAATGCTGCCGCGCTTTTATAGACCCGCCCACTCTCCGCGCCTTAAACGCACCGGCTTAATAAAACTGACGAATTGGAGAACAACGGCCATGGAGATGGAACCCTTCGTGCCCTTCTCCGACGAGTACTTCCACGGCGGCGACAGCAACCTGTTCTGGCCCTTGTCGCCGGACCTGCTGCATTTCGATTGCCCCACTGCCGCCGCCGCCGCCTTGTCGGACCTCTTGCCGGAGTTTGATCCCCCACCGCCGGAGGTTCATCGAAGTGCATTCCGGAGGTACGAAGGCGAGCAAATGACGGAGTGCTCGATATCGGGGGCGGGCACCGGCGGCGGGAACATGCACCGGCGGGTGGTGGAGATGCTGAAGAGGATCTCAAAGGCAGAGGAGCAGACGCCGAGCCCGGTGGCGAATAGCCGAGGGTTCCGGCACATGATGAGGGAACGGCAACGGCGGGAGAAGCTCAGCGAGAGCTATGCAGATCTGTACTCCATGATCGCCGCGAGATCAAAGGTACCCCTTTTTCAAGCGAATCCCCTGTTTTTAACCCTGATTCTAAACCTTTTGAGCCAAAATTTTAATGGATGTTCCATCTGAAATCTCAGAGCGATAAGAACTCGATCGTTCAATCGGCGACT
>JBAMIE010198111.1:0-11323 GCA_037177295.1 Kaempferia parviflora
AAAAAAAGTCTCTTGCAAAAAATACAAGATAATATTATGTACAACAGACTCGATATGATCCGACATAAGCGAAAAGTTTTATGGATTTTAGTCTGAAAAAAAAGTCTCTTGCAAAAAATACAAGATAATATTATGTACAACAGACTCGATATGATCCGACATAAGCGAAAAGTGCATCGAATTGCCCCTTTATTCACATTCAAGGATAGATAGAAGTCATGTCAATTTCAAGCTGTGGGAGGAGTTCTAAAATAATAAAGCTTTGATTAATAGTAAGTAGATTGCCAAGATAAAAAAAAAAAATCTTAAAAACACATAAAAGGTTAAAGGATAATATGGCATTCTACTAATGTAAGTTTAATTATCTTTTGAAAAAGGACGAATTGTATAAAAATAACAATGAATTCATCACTTGCCTCTGGATAAGGTATTATGGTTACGATCTTCGATGACATATTTCACATTTGGAGTATGAAACTCAGCTACAGTGTATTATGGAGGATTTTCTTTTTAACGGTTAATAGATCCAAGGACTCTGATTGTCAAGATGAGTCTATATGTATAATTTTTCTGTTTATCCAGGTGGTTGATGAAAAATTTGTATAGGGCTGAAACTGTCATCAAGGAATAGCCAATGCCAATTAAAAAATTATAAAAAAAAAGACAATGAATTCATCACTGCTTGCGTCATATTTAATAATTAATTTATTAACCTAACATTTACAGCCCAATCACCTACAGGATTCGCCTCAACTCTTCTTTACATCGTCTATTTCAGGAAACAGGATACGCGCTGAGCTGGCATATTTCAACTGCCCAATCGGAAATGTCCCGGACCCACGTGTTCCTGCCATCCGTTTTAATTCCCTGTATCCTGTTAAAGCGTCTAGATATATTTATATTTAATTTTTGGCCTAATTACGTTTCTAATAATGTCTTAACACAGAATTAACCAACCCAACCCCATAAAATCCGGCGATTAGGATGTTGGCGATCCTGCGGCATATAATTGCAATAAATTCGGCATCCAAACACCGTTCGTGCCACAAACGAGTGGGCGAGATGCACTTTGTGAAATTCTTATTTACAATCCAAATGTATAGGATCCTTGTCCACCTTATAGTTTGCTTCCTCTCTTTTCTTCTTACACACGCTTTCTCTCGTCCTCGCCGTCGCCTTCAAACCCTCGCTGCTCTCAATCGATTTCATCTTCCTTTTGGTTTCGCCGCCGATCTCCGGTCCGTTGTGGCCCATATCGATGCCGACCGCTGCCTCCTCGTCCGCTGCGGCGCCGACCCATGCGGCCGCCCTCCTTGCTCCTGGTTTCAGGTTCCACCCCACCGACGAGGAGCTCGTTAGTTACTACCTTAGGCGCAGGGTCTGCGGTCGGACCCTCCTCGTGGACGCCATCGCCGAAGTGGAACTTTACAAATGCGAGCCGTGGGAGCTCCCCGGCCTCTCCCGCCTCCGTAGCCGCGACCTCGAGTGGTACTTCTTCAGCCCGCTCGACCGCAAGTACTCTAGCCGTTCCAGAACCAACCGGGCCACCGCTCAGGGGTACTGGAAGACCACTGGGAAGGACCGCGACGTCTCCTGCGGCGCGCGCGTCGTTGGCATGAAGAAGACCCTTGTTTACCACTCCGGCCGCGCCCCACGCGGCACCAGGACTAACTGGGTCATGCACGAATACCGCCTCGAGGATTCCCAGCTCGCAAAGTCCGGGATTCCGCAGGTACGGTTTTTAAGCCGTTTTTTCTCTTCTGTGTTTGCCTGTTTGAGATTGGTTGAAATTGATTTCTTTTGGGTTGGGAATTGGGAAGGATGCGTACGTTGTGTGTCGGGTCTTCCAAAAAAACGGTGCTGGTCCACAGAATGGGGCTCAATATGGTGCTCCGTTCGTTGAGGAGGAATGGGAAGAACAAGAGATTGCTAATGGAGTGGTCCTGATGCCCGATGCTAAGGATGATGAGGATGCTGTTGACGCTCATGATCAGGAATACTTGGAAGTCAATGATCTTCTTCAGGTAACATCTCGGCTGTCTTCTTAAGCATGGTGGAAATAAAAAGGAAAAAAATGCTTGAAATGTTACCATGTGTATGAATGCTGCTAAAACCAAAAAGAAAGATCAAAGATGTTGGAACATGTGCCTGTTTGAATATCTTTGATAGTTCTTCAATTCTCAATTTTGGGATAAAAACATTGAGATGGTATGGACATATTCAATTGCCACCAAGAATCATGGAATTGGACAAGTTGAATCAATTAGCATTAAAGGTGGAAGAGGTAGAGTTAGACCAATGAAAACTCAAGTTAATATAATAAAAACGTCTAATTGATTTGAATGTGACAAGTTGTCTTGCATAGAGCTCAATTTATGGGAAAGATCCATGCGCTGACCCAAAATAGTTGAGAATTGCATAGATTGAAAATGTAATTGCATTACTAGTCTTTCCTTGAATACATGAAATGAATCGCTTCAAGATCCATAAATCAATCTTGAAACTTATGTAACTAAGTTCAATATTCCCATCGTTTATGGATTTAACTGCATTTCTTCATTTTTATCTCCTATTGATATTTTCACAGAATTGTGCATATGCATACATTCAAGATTAGATTCTATAGTTTCTCTACAAATGACATAAGGGCTTATACTCTAGCTTAGTTCATTCACAACAGAGTGAGAAGGATTCTGATGTGAATGCCCACAATTTTCTTTATGTTTTAAACTTTGCCTTCGTTATAGAGGAACAGAAGTTACTTTGTGAATTTAAGATATTCCCAATTTGTCATGTGTCTTCATCTTTGTCATTTCAATTTTGCAGGATCAAATAGTAAGTTGGATTTTTGATGCTCAATTTCTTTTATAAACTTAAACCAGTCTTGAGAGAGTTACCTGAAATGAAAATGGAATTCCTGGAGTGCTTGGACTAATGAATATGGTTCTCCAAATGACTGTATTGATTGTGGAATATGGCAGACTTTATCCTGGTTGATAGCAAATGAATTTTATACTTATTTATGTTAGTTACAAATGAGATATTCCTCTTACCTTGGTCCATGGCATATCCAGGGATGAGGTAAGTTCTCTCTCTTTGGTCATTGCAAAAATTCAGCCACTTGATAGTCTGATCTTTCATTAATTAGGTCAACAGATATTCAGTAGATAATTTAAGTGCTTTGATCCTGATGGTAATGGTAATTTAGAGTGTCATTAATTTTTTTGTTTGAGCTTTCATTCAATGAATAGTAGTTTGTTTCACATCAAAGGAACATTGATTTCTAGAATCTAGATTCTATAGGGACAAATTAGATTGTGTTACCACATTATAGAAATGCTGACTGGCGTCCAGTTCTAAGGCAGTTATACCAATTTCCCATGATTATGTCTCTGTAAATTTGGGAGCTGTAACGTACATTGACTACTAACTTTGACCAATTGTTACTGTTGTTACTCTCCGAGGCCTTTATTTTGGGAAGCTCAAGTTTGTTAAATATGTAATGTTCATAAACTTTTTATAATAAATATATGTTGCTTATTCTTTATCTTAGGACATTTATGCTGTATCTGTTAAGTGATTACATATCTGAACATACTGTACTGCCTAGTCAATGTCTCAACACTCTCAAGGCCTAGTTAGTGGCCCAACATCCCTTACTGCTTGTTTACGTCATTACCTTTAAGAGTATCTTTTCTATTGGTAGTTCTAAGTTCTGGAATTGACCTTGTCTTTTTGTTTTTGTTACACCTTTCTGCACTGTGATCATAACTGATTTATATCTATGGATAATTTTCAGGAACAGGAAATGTCTGTCCAACAAGACAGTGCTGTTTTGGATACTAATAGGCAAGGAAGTGACAACGATCCAGAAGATCCTACGATTGTACTGGATGAGATTCTTAAAGATCCAAGTTTCATGGATGATGTGTTTGCGTACATTAATCAATCCAAAATGCAGAGTGGTCCAACAGTTGTGGATGATTCAGGAGAGCAAATTCTCTTGAATAATTTATCTCATAATGATCCAAGCCAAACTAATGAATATGCTGAGCTTAATGACTCGGAGAATGCTATAAATAAGAACTGGAATTCCAACGAACGCTATGCAAATTTTGTCACTGGAGAAGGTGAGAGTAGTCAGTTACTAGATGTGCAAGTAGAGGATGACTTTAGTATGCAAACAACTAATCTTCCAGTCTTTGCCGATGGATATGGTGTTGATCCACAAGACCAAGACTTGATATTCTATGATGCTTTCTATCCATCCAAAGCTGAATCAAATTTTGAGTCAAGCGGTGAAATAGATAAATACTTTGATGCGATGGAGAATGATCTACCATATGATAATATCAGCATTTCAGATAATTTTGAACAACCAAATCCCTCTAGTTTACACCATTCTAATATTAAGGTCGACACTTCTAACTAGATTTTTAGATAAAGTTTAAGATAATTACAGTAGGATTACAAACTAATTTTATTATATGAAAATAGGTTGAAGGTTGCAAAAGTCTCACAGATAAAGCAATTACTGAATTGCTACACACAAATATTGGAGCTGGTGCAGTATCATCTTTACCTGTCTCTGACGATGGGTTCAAGAACAAGTATGAAGCTATTCCTGTGTTACCAGGTATAATACTCTTTTTTTTATAATCCTGGATAAAAATTTTCATTTTTAGAGAAAATGTGAAAAAAGACATTTTTTGCCTAAAAATCTATGATAATTGCCCTAGTTGACACTGCTCTAATATGTCCTTATGTACTTCAAACTGCAAGTGTTTTCCTGCATTCGATTCAAACGAATATGAATTGCCGTGGGATTTATCGATTATTTCCTAGAATGTAAAATTCTATCAATTTATGGTGCAGATGTTGCAGTGAACAAGGATAGTAACACGACGATCAGAAGTCGTCTAACCAACATGCTGGGATCGATAAGTGGTCCCCCAGCATTAGCTGCAGAGGCTCGCACTAGTTTTGGAAAATATGTAGGACAAATTTCGGGCACCTACCAAGTTAACCACGTCTCACCAGCCATGATCCATCTACAGAACACCTTGCAGGAGAATGGAAATGCTGGCCTCCTGCTTTCTTACAGCCTTCCGGATAATAATGCTGGTGGGAAAACTTCAGCTCTCAGGCCGTTCAGAAAAATACATGAGTTGGCTGTGTCATTACTGCTTCGAGGTGGCTGCTATCCTTTGTTCTTGTCCGCATTGGTTCTCACCGTGAGCTATGGAGTGGGGATGTTCATTTATGACAAGAAATAGGTCTATATATATGATAAAATAAATCACGATTTTGGATATGTCAGGGAAACTGGAGAAGTACTCTATGGATCTTGTATTAAGTGGCACGAACTGTTATGGCCGTTGACTTAAGTGACATTTGAACGGGGTCTTAGTCCGTTGACATTGGCATACATTTGTATAGTAATGCTGCTGCTTTGGCTTTGCAATCAGCAATTTTGGGCTATGAATCATCCCTCTTTTGTGTATAAGATACATCAAAAGCTTGCTAATTTAAATTGTTCTTCCATATTTCCCTTTAGATTTTTGTTTCTTGTAATTTTATGTTGATTGACATTGATCAGATTGAATACGTAGCCTTGAATGATGATTGTTTTAAAAAAAAATTACTTAAGTACAGATGCGAAGTTATCCTCGTGCCTTGATGTGAACTTATAATATTTCTTATTAATTATTTATAATATTTTGACAATCCAAATATAAAAATAATTACTCTACATCTATTCCATCTTATTAAATAAAAAATAATTGCTCCTCACTATTCTTAATCTATATTTATTACTTATAGCCCCAGGACATAGTTGAATTGATATTAAGTTTAAGTGATATATATCAATAGACTTGCTCAATGTAAATTTGGAAAGATTTGAGCTAAGATAAGTTTTTGAAATTATTAAGTTATGGTGGGTTGTTTTAAAATTATTAAATTATGTATTTATTTATTTTTTTTATTAATCGAATCAATTTTACTATGTTAAAATTTAAAATAAATCAATTTATTTATTAATTTATTATTATTTTATCAAAATTAATTTTACATTAAATTAGTTGATGGATTAAACCATCGATAGTAATAATTTTTTTTAATATATTGTTTAAAAAATTATTGATGAATCATCCCACCAAAAAAAATTATGGGGTGAGAGAGGCTCGAACTCTCGACCTCAGGATTACTCATCAAGCTATGAGACCTACGTGCTAGCCAACTGCGCCACCACCCCATTGGAATAATTAAAAAAATTTTAATATTTATACATTCTTAAAATCTATACATTAAACTTTAGCCCATGGAATAAGAGACCTTTTTATATGATTTTAGATTTCAATGAGTTAGTAGTTTTAATCTAAACTTTTATTTTATCTAATACTCTCTTGATTTGCCTTAGAAAATGTTTTAAATTTTATATTTTCACTGTTTTTTTCTCTCTGCTGTATATTTGATCCTTCTCATGAAACAACTGAAAATTTATGAAATAACAAATTTTGTATATTGTGCTCATCATTTGTGATTCTAAAAGGCTCGGGAAAGAACTTATTGTAGAAGTTCATTTCATGCTTTTTCTGGAAAAGTAACACTTCAAAGTATTTCAATAAAAGAAAGATCAAGTTATCTTTTGGGATGAAAACTCTTCGAAAGTATTTCGAAACAAGAAATTATTATGCAATATTTGATTCATCAAATCTACAGCACATTATATCCATAGCACACTGCTATAGGGTTCAACTCGTGTACATCTGAATTTTATGGGAAACATCATAAAACTTTGGGTGGAATAGATGATTTACATCTTCCTAAAGTGTTCCATAGTGTTCCATAAATATGTAGTCTCTAGAGGAAGTCTGTCCTTATCCTCTCGGGACAGTGTAATAGTTAAGACATGGAAATTTACCATATGAAGTCTAGAGGTCGAATTTCAGTGTGCCCGAACATATACCTCCCCTATGTCTTGACCATTTACACTTATGGCTAGTAGTCACTCGTGATTTACCTCCTCCATGTTAACCTGAGACGGATTGACGGAGACGATAGGGACGAGCATATTCACCTTTACCACGTAGAGGAAGCCTGTACAAAAAATATACTCTTAATATATCAAAGATTCGAGTCACCACGACTGTTGTAAATAATCCTTCCACTTAGAAAATCAGTCAATACTTTGATTTATCTGCCTGCTTTTATCTCACCATCGGATCGGAAGGGAGCTGGACGTGTTTTATCACAATTTTTTGCATCTATATCAATTACTTATCAAATAAAATTGAAAAAAATAGTCTTCTTTATACTTAACTCACCGGGAATACTTGTTCCAATCCATATCTATTTCACTTAGTGGACGCGCTTTCCAAAAGAGTTTAACATCTTATAAATGTTAAAACTATTCATAAGCAACTTAGACGTTTAGACATCCAAATATCAACGAAAAAAAAATTGCCAATTCCATATCAACAAGAAGAAACAGATCCAACTAAATAAGCTCAAAAACAAGATGAAAGCGAGTTTGTTGTTTAGCTTTCCATGAGCTACTTTCATGATTCATGGGTATTGGTTGAATTGATATAAACTTTGAATACCAAGAATTGGTTCATACTAGAGACCTGTCTTAGGAAAAGAAGCTACAGCTTACTAGACACCTGTCTTAGGAAAAGAAGCTACAGCTGGACAATTTGTCATGCAGTTACATGGACAATTTGTTCATTTACGGGCCGACAGATGCATTTATTCCAATGAACGAATGTCAAAAGCATGTTTAGTAGCGATGTAATTAAACATATCGAGCCCTATGTACTGCCGACCGAGAAGCTTAGATGCATACGAATCTGCATGTAATTCTTGTTTGATGAAATCAATCAGCAATCACCGATGAATTTCAGACAAACATCTATATTGCTAATGCTGGAGGATAACGTGGCTTGCCTTCCATTTTCAGACAATGTTGAGATTTAGTAATTAAATATTTGGCTTCTGAGGGATCTTGAATATCTTCACGGGCTCCGTCCATGCTGCTGTTCCAGAAATGGCACCGAGAGTGTGTGAAATCACTGCCATAATAAGAAATCATACGAAACTGGATGAACAAAGAAAAACTTTTTCATTCAGAACTTAATGTACGACATTTCGCAGAGGAATTCATTAACTCCAATGTGTTATTAGGCACTGCCTTCCAAGCTCAGAGAGTATTATTATCTCAATGATCAGCTTCTGCCAAAGCCTCAAGTAGTTGGCATAGATGGACAGTAAGAAGAGATGCTCAAATTTTATGCAAAGCCTATCACGATTGTTTCATTAACAAAACAAAAGGGAAGTAAATGTTCAACTTTATGAAATGCTGACCATCAAAGATTCTCATCTCTAAGACTACCTCAAATATCACCTATAAAATAACATAAATAGGCCTATCCACCTAAATCTAGTTAGTTAAGTATTTGGTGTATAGAAGCCCAATGATAAACAAGGACCAACTAGAAGAATAAAAAATAGAGAAAAGACCATTATCGTAATAGCCGAAAACAGGCCTTTGTCCTCCTCTTATCCAGTGTGCAATCAAATATTCTAAGCAGTATCCCACGTGGAACGCAAAGGCACAAGAGAGCAAAGATCACTGATGAAAGAGATCAAACGGTATGCAGGTGTGAGGGAAAGGTGGGAATAGATAGCCAATATATGCTACTGTGGCTAGAATTCAGATAGCAAAAAAACAAATGAATTAAACCAAAAAACGTAAATGAGAGGGGAAAAAACTTTGGAGAGGAGATAATCACATCTGTCTATACAATAAAAAAAGATTCCATCACAAGAATTCATATCTCGCCCTGCATTTGTTTAAATCATTGAAGAGGCATTAAGTAATATCGACAAATTCAAATGAACTTCAGAAGACTAATTTTTAACGAGACAATGTGCTTTTGATTGCACCAGCTTAATTTGACTAGTGCCAAGGACAGATTTGAAATGCATCAATTTGCTATTAATTTGCATGACTTTATACATCCAGAACAAGAAGAAAAGTAACTTACATTTCACTAAACATCATCAGCAGCACCAGAAAGCCATTGCCAGACACCCCCAGATCTCTGTTTCTGTGCTACAACCATCTCCTGATCTACTTGAGATTTCTGATGACGTAGCATATCAATCTCATGTTCTAAAGAACTAAATGACTCCAGGCTTTTCTGTATTTCAGCAATATGTGTCTACAATGACCCACAGAAAATTTTAACATAAAGACCATGTATTTAAAGCATACTTCTGTCTTCAGATAATGGCCTGGATGATTAGAGAGAAAAACAAAACTAAATACCTCCAAGTTTAGACATCGTGCAGTTTCGGCTGTAAGTTGACTTTGCACTGATTGAAGTTCCTTGAGAAAAAGAGGGAAAAAACAAAAACTTAGAACTACAAAAGTACCAATACAATTTACTAAATTCCAATTGAAATTTTACCTTTAATAATTCAGTATGGGTAATATTCATCTCATCAATATTGGTCTGTAGCCTTGAATTCTCATCTCTTGCTTGCATTATCCTGGATTCTAATAACTTTTTTTCTGCTTTAAGAGTATCAGTATCAATAGCACTAAGCTTCTGAACATTCTCAATTTCATTGCTTTTGACATCTGGATTGACTGAATTTCTCATAGCTATGTTTTTCTCATCAGTTGCAGTGATTATGGCATATGCAGCAGTTACAGAAGCAGCAGCAGCTGCAGCTGCTGGTGATTCAAGAAGTCGTGGTCGCAATGGCTCTTTAGGTTTAATTTTTAGAACAAATATCTATGAAGAAAGCCATACATTAAACAAGGAGAAACATAGATAGTATGTAAACAGCACTGCAAGACAATAGTTTGCTCGCCCGCGATACAAAAAATGCTAGAGAAAGAGTGGAGTTGTTAAATTATAAAAACAAAACTTTAAAAAGGACTATTGGTGTTACTCAGCTACATATTTTTTATGTTAGTTAGCTTACCTCATTGTTATATTTTCCGTTGTAACCACCAAAGGCAATGATGAACTTTTCACCATCCAGCACTGCTGAGGATAGAGTAAGACCCTGTCAAGGCTGAAGATCTAAATCAAAAGTATCACTTTTGGCCTTTGTTAATTCAAACAGTTTAAACAAGTCAGTATATATAAAATGCTCTACCATAAAGAAAGTAAGACAGGATGCATAAAAACAGAATGACAAGTTACACTGGAATAAACTAATCCGTTTTAAAATGCATTAAATCTAAATATTTTAGTCCAAAGAAAGACCCTATATTAAAGGTTGGTATTGACAAAGTTTGATCAGTTTTCTACAATCCTTTGTTAAGACTATATCCCTTAAGTTTATTCGTTCATTAAGATTCCTCCCATCTCTATAAATAGAGAGGTCCTTGTTGTTGGTGCCCAAGTTGGTTTTGATGTGATCAACCATTGGGTTAGGTCCTGTATTTTCTAATCTTGTGTCTAAGTGTGCAGGAGCTTAGGAACACAAGAAGTCGAGTGGAAGACGCGGCGGACGAGAAGACGACACGGGAAGCGAGTCAATGGGCTCGGTGCGTCCGAGGGATGAGAAGTCGCGGAAAAGTACACCGGCGGACGAGAAGGACGCGCGCGGCGGTCAGAGGGATGAGAAGCCGGGAAGGATGCCTGCTCGAGGAGCAGCACGGAAATTAGGTTTGGGTGAGCCCTATTCCGATGTCCGAGATCACCCAAGCGACCGAAAGCTAACGCTGCCAACCGGAGACGAAAATGGAGCTGCCAGCATTGGAGAAGGCGCCTTCAAGCTCTTGGAAGGCGCCTCCATGCGCGCCACCACAGCCAACTCACGGAAGGCGCCTTCAGGCCGGTCAGCGGTTGTTTGAACAAATGGATAAAGTTTTATCCGTTGCGATAAAACTTTATCCCCTCGAAGGCGCCTTGGACCCCTCTGAAGGCGCTTTCAGCCCTCGAGATGAGTTTTCCAGAAGCTATAAAAAGGCCTCTGGAGCTAGAAAATAATCAACAACTCAAGCACAACTTCTATAGTAATTTTCTAGTATTTTTCTAAGATTTTCAAAGAGTGTAAGAGGCTTCTCCGCTTTCAACGAGGAGACATTTGTAGTGAGTTTTTCAACCGCCTTGGATTAACAACCATCTAGGTTGTAACCAAGTAAAAGATCGATCCTCTTCTTTTTATGTTTATTTCTATAGTAGTTATGTTGGACTTGTTGGAGCAATCTAGTGCCCTAGGGTTTTGATGTTTGGGCAAAGGTTTAAGTTAAGTTTATTATGTATTTGATGTATGCTTGTGAGTGTACAGGATACAA
>JBAMIE010198121.1:0-11322 GCA_037177295.1 Kaempferia parviflora
GATCAGTTTATTTCACTTGCTTTAGTGTTAGTTTTCATTTTGTGCTTTAGATTAGACTTTATCCATGCAAAAACCCCTCATTTCTATTTAGAAAACCCTAAGCAATAACAAATCATTCCTAAGTTGTCATCCTATCGTTTCATTCATTGGGAGACGACCCGAGTCATCCCTATGCTACTCTAGTGTAGAGGTGTTCGGTTATTATAAATTTTATAATTTGATACGCGTTCGTGGCACGACACGCGGGCGCGTTATCACCAATCAGTTAGACAGATTGCCTAATTGATTGGGATCTGCTCCAATCGATTAGGTTGATTGTCTAATCGATTGGGAAGTTTTCACGAAACACAGAATCGATTGGTTAATTAATTAATCCTAATGTTAATCGATTGGGCCAATTGTTCGCGTGAGATGAGAAAGACTTGGAATCAATTGTGGCAATCGATTCAGCCTTGTCAATTGATTAGGCTAATCAATCGGGCAGTGATTATCCGTGAATAGAAAATTTCTGAATCGAATGAAGAAATCGATTAGAAGCTACTGAATTGCTTCATATAGCTCACCAATCGATTAGATGGGCGAAAAGACATGTTTTACATATTTTGAATGGTTAAGCTGATGTGATAATCAATTGGAGGTAAGCCAATCGATTATGAGGCGTCGAAATAATCCTAGGAAAGGGGTTTTGTGAAGATTTAAAGCAAGATTTTTTCGACCAGTTCTTGGGAAGTTGAGGAAGAAGTGCTACTACATTTGCAACCGAGCAAGAGGTAATTCCAAGCAACAAGAAAATGCTAAAAGCAAGATTCATATAAAGTTGTGTATTCATTATATTTTCTTTCATTTCTTGTTGTATTTCTTATTCTCAAGATTGCATGAGGTTTCTTCACCTTTGGAGAGTTTCTAAAAGAAGAGATTTTATAATGGATGAGATTGTGAGAACTGAACCTTTGGATTAGTGATCACCTCAAGAAAGTAGATATCAAATAAAATGAAAGTGTTAGCATTACTTTAAATTTTCCATGCAAATTAAATTCAAAGAAGTGATCAAAATTCTTCATCTCCTTCTAACTTTCTATCTGTCCTAACAGGATCATCATAATTAGCATATATTTATTTTCAAGTTAAACTTGAGATAAGTATCAAAGTGGAGCATGCTGTAATCCATTAATTCTTGATGGTTATTTCTTTGTTATAGGAGTTAAAATGTTGCCTTTAGCTTACTTATTCATTTTAAGATAATTAATTTAATTGAAATTTGGTGCTCAAGAGTTCATGAAATATGATGCGCACAAAGAATCAAGCTCGGTTAAAATGTTTTGATTATTTTACATTTATTGTACTTTTATGTTAAATATATATTAGTTAAACATTCTTTTATGTTCTAGTAAACTTTGATATTATATGCAAACATTTATCATTCCTTCTCCAATAACATGTTGAATTCCTATAGATATTCCACCAAAACAATAAAGCATCTTTATACATGATAAATTTTGTTTAAAAGAATACATTGGTGATAAGTTGGAAATCATGCATATTTATATGAAATACAATAGTTGATCATGCTAAAGTCCCTTCGTCACTAAATCCTTCAATGTGTCACCAAGTGCAAACTCATTTTTCACACTTTGAGTCCACCTTTCTTTTATCATAATTTGATTAAGACTTTGCCGCAAGGTTTTAGAAATTACAGAATTGCTTCTGCTTGCAAAAAAATTTGATATTTCTGTTGCTTTCTCACTCGTCCCAAACTAAAAGTAAAATCATAAAAAAGAATATTAGAAAAATGATGCACAATATCATTTTAAACAAAAAAAAAACAATTGATTAGGTCACAAACCAAATTCACAATATTTGAGACAACATAAGGTAAGAATTCTTCCGACCATTTCTTTTGAATTTTATCATCCCAATTTTCCTGTAAAAGTATAATTAGTAAATATAGCTTAGTTAAGTAATATAAATTCGGTTATTTCATAAAGAAAGAAAACATTATAAAAATGGAAATTATACGAGCTCCAATAATTTATGAAAACACTACACTTGCTTATTCGGAATGAAACCTATTCTACTAAAATAAATAAATAAATAAATAAATAAATAAATAAATAAATATATATATATATATATATATAATTAGTTTTTATTAATACTTGTAAATAATTTAATTTTATTGACAATGTTTACTATGCTTACTTAATGTTGGTATGAACAAAGTCCATAAATTTAGTTACTCAAATATTAATAATGCTAAAAAATGAAGTTGAATTTTAACAGCGAGGTTATAGTCTATAAAATGGCTGTTGAAGAAGTTACATCAATAAAAACAAATGATTCCAAATGTAAAATAAATGTCAATCTCTATAAAATAAATAATAGTCATATAAAGAAATATTAGATGAAATACTAGTATGCACAAAAGATGAAACTTTAAGAAACTTTTAAATGATTTTTTAAATTTGTACTATATGTATTTTTATGAACAATATAACCAACATAAATCAAACAATATAATATTTATCTACAATGAACTTTAAAATAATTTCAAACCATCAAACCAAACTACCATGGCTATTTTAGTTTCTTTAAAACATACCTTTAACCATGTCCATGCAATTTCTCTACCTGCTCTATTAATGGAATACAAGCCACTTAGTGCATCTTGATATTGAACCTTTCAAGTAAATTTGAACAAAATAGTTTATTTATCTATGTGGAATTGTGGAAGAACAACATAAAGGGAATAGTACTAATGAAAAAGTTACCTCAGAAGATAATAAAAAGTTAAATGATTCAAGGAGTATATTTGGATCCGGACATGTTGCAAAACATGCTAAACACAAATTAAAAGATTATTAGTTATAATTATGAGGTGACTAATTAGAGTATGATAAAAATTAGATGGTTCACATACATAAAATGAGTGTTTTTTCACCGTCATCATCTGTTTCTCTATAGAGCTTTAAGAGAAATTCATAACCAGATCTATTGGTGGTGCTAACCGTTTGCATTATAGAAACATATACAGCCTATACAATCAAATTCAATCAAAATGAATGAATAGAAGAAAAAAAAAGATCTAATGACTAATGCTATAAAATACCTTAATTTACCTTTTTAATATCTGGGGATAAGACAACTGTACTTGTATTACTCAAGAAAAATTGTAGATGTTCAGTTGCTTCATTTATAGTTTTCTCATGTCCAAGTAGCACAAGGTTAAGTAATATTTGTCTTCTTAAAAGGACATCCAATTGGCTTTCATTTTTTTTAGCATCCCAACCCAACTTCCTGAGAAGTTGCTCGTCATTAGATAAGAAAGAGAAACTACTAATGTATATAAGAAAGAATTTCAATTTCAAAAAAAAAATATTGTAAATATATAGCATTTCTTAACCTCTTTAATTAAGTCCATGCACCATGATCTAAAAATTATCTTATGCTTGAAATTTGCATCTCAAAAATCAATTGAATATTCTTTTTTAAAATTTAAAAGTGATATTGTGATGAAGAGTATATGTCAAATTGAACTTAAACAACTTCGATATCACATCCATAAAAAATAGACTCACACTTAAATTTGATCCATAACCATATTAGATGAAGGTAGTAGAAAGCCACAATTTCTTATTATAGTACTAATGAGTAACAAAATTAAGAATTTAATATCTAGCAAAAAAAAGTTTACAAATCAATTTAAACCATTAAAAAAAATTCAAATTCAAATTATGCACATCATATTAGTCTTAACAAAAAATAAGTAGATGAAACTATTTATTTTTTAAAAACTAAAAGCAAAGAGAATTAAGAAATATTAAAATCAATGTTTATTACAAATTAATAAATATAGTTAATGTCACCTTTTTTTTAAATATCATCTCTTTTTTATTCTATTGTTTTATAATGTATACTCCATTGATAAATATATAACTAAAATATGTAGCTATGAAATTTAACATACATATGCAACTAAAAAGAAAGAAAAAGTTATAAAAGGACATAATTTTGAATTAGATGGACTTACTCTGCCGGAGATTGGAGAAGATCAATAAAGAGTAATTTAATATCGTTTGAAAGTTCAGGTTTTGCATCAGCTATTAAGTCTACGATAGTTAGACCAATCTGTCAAAGCAATGGAAGAGGCTCATGACCAAGACAATATAAATGTAATATTAAAGAGTTGTGAAATGAACTTACTGCTCCAATACGTTTTAGAATGAGTTGATTAGTCTCTTCTCGATAAACATTTAATAATGATAAGAAAGATGATAATGTTTCCTTGGTAGCTTCGCAAAATGAAAAATAATCCTCCAAAACTCCTACATTAGAGATGTGAATGGCCCTTTAGACATCAAAAATGTCATAAAAGTCAATAATCCTGCTACTGTCATACCATATTTATCCATTGTGCTTAATTGATTAGCCTCTATTGCATTTCTTAGCCTGCTTACAAGTTCATCATCATAATGCACTTTGTATAGTCCTCCTTGGTTTATATTTAATTTGATCCAAGTATTTTGAGAATTTCCTTCGTTGCCTTGATCTTCCAAATTCAACTTGACAAACTTTGAATTTAATAAAAAAGTTTTGGTGGTGTCATATGAACCATGTGATAATGTAATAGGAATAATCCATTGACTATCATTGAAAGATCCATCCAGTAAAAATCGTGTCTGCAATATAAAAAAACATGTCTCATGTGTAACTTTTAAATTTCATGCTGAAGATTAAAGCCAATATATTTATAAATTCAAGTGACAAAATTTTAACTAAAATTCAAATAAATTCCATATATACTCAAATACATAATATTTAAGTTGAAACTAATGCATCTAGTTATTTTTAGTCCAATGTAATACTTAACATTCTGTTAACATGAATTTAACTTTGACTAACTACAAGGCAAAAGTAGATACCATAAATCTACTAGGTAAATACAAGGTTTTATATAGTAGCGAAGTTAGGGGTTATCATCGAAGTGAATACTTTGCTAAATAATACTCTAATCTAGAAATATCTATCATACTCAAAATAAATAAGTTAAGTATAATTCTTAGCTTAGTTATAAAATATGATCTGATAAAATTTTAGTTAAGATACACCATGAAATTTATAAGAAAATAACAAATTAATTAACTAAAACAAGTTGTTATATGTAGAAAAGAGTTTAAAAAGTTAAATATGCCAAAATTTTAATCTTTTTAATATATAAAATTATAGCATAGAATAAAATTTTTACCATACTTAACATTAGATTCTTCATTTATTATCTTGATAGTCAATACTCCTTTAAATCTAGTTGTTATTCTTGTTATAGATCATTATTGAGGTATATAAATTGTAGATAGAATTGATTACTTTTGAAATAGATCACTCATGAATCTCAAACTCTTCTACTACTTATAACTAATTACTGCAAGGACTTTGTAATTAGCTTGCACATAGATAGGAAATTTTATATGAAATCATTACTAAACTATTAAATGAAAAAATACATCACGATATAAATGGGGCTAGAAGAAACATACCTGATTAATTTCTAAGACATTTCCTGTGAGCATCACATTTATGACTGGATATCCTTCTTGCTTCGTCCAAGAAGACATCATATCACCAACAGGTTCATTAGTTTCCTCTTGAATAACATTCCAAAGGTCTTCAGTTTTTGCATTGGTATATGAATATCTTTTAATATATGTAGCTAATGATTTCTGAAAATGGTATTAAAAAAAATAAATTAGTATATTTAAATACTTTACCATTTGAAAATTCATGCAATAGGAAAGAAGCTAGATAAAAACTAAAATACGAAAGAAATTAGAATCTATTCCTTAGCCAAATGAAATTATATCGTGCTAGAACAAAATGAGCTAATTAATAACTAAGCAATGGTAAATCTTTCACTTATATATTTTTAGTTTACTTTGGAAACTAAGAAACCTTTCATTTTTTGTATGATCTTCAATTAAGGCACCAACATCATAGAAACTAGGTCTTTAGGTGGTAGAAATTTGTTAACAGAAATCAATTTAAAAAGAGGTGTGATATCTTGAAACAAAAGCAGCCAATCCATGCCTATATCATGTTAGATATAAATTTTAGAGAGTTAGTAGAAAGAAACTAAAAGAAGTCATAATCAAATGATATTAAATATTGAGCTACCATTGCAAATATTATATGCAATTCTAACCTGAAAAGATTTATCTCCAAGGTAACTTTGAAGCATTCGAATAACAAAGGATCCCTTATTGTAGGTTATTGTATCAAACATTTCGAATGCTTCAGTGCCATATGTGATATTCACCTGGACAATAAAGTGAAACATAAACACTAACTAAATAACATACACAATATCAGAAAAAAAGAAGAAATGTTCACGCAATTAACTATTTTTAAACAGAACCTTGCATGATACAAATTGAAAACAAATAATAAGGGTGAATAAATTTATCACTTTTACATAGTGAATATGAGTTTTACTAGTGGATACACTATTCTATTGTTAGAACTCTTTCATGACAAAAGAGTCTATAAAGTTGGATAATACAAAAAAGTAGTTTTATAAATTATGTTTCTAAGTGATATATTTCCAAATATTTTTAAACTTTATACATTGACAAGAGTTTAGCTACTATTTGGACATTCAAAAGTAACATGATAAATCTAGAAACTCATTTAATTTGGTTTATTAAATTCACCACTATAGCTCAATATTTTACTAGTTATGGATCACAATAAAGCCAAGTGTTCACCAATTGATTTAGTTATCATAATATTAAATTATAGACAAATTATAGACTAGAAATAATTCCTAAGAACTAAAAGGTAGCTATAATTTATGGAGAATAATAAATAACGAGAATTATACCTGAATAGGATGAGAATCGGATAGTGCATCTGAACGTAGTGTATCAGTAGTATCATAAAGAAATTGACTCCACTTTTTCCATTCAGGAAAGAACTCATCTGTTACTAAACAACTCATCTATTTTGAGATGAGATAAAGAAGATGCATCAATTTGATAGTTAATAAAATATTGTAAAAAGAACATCAAAAATTGAGGAATGATGAAGAGTACCCAATTAGCAAACCCTTCATTTAGCCATAGATCTGTCCACCATTCCATTGTCACAAGATTCCCAAACCACTGATGGGCTAACTCATGTGTTACTATTTCCGCCACCTAAAAGGAACTTGTCTTAGAAAAATAAAATCTAAAGTTATACCTTAAAGGTAAATAAAATAAATAAAATATTTGTTACAATTTGTTTGCATGAAGAGCATCTAAGACACAATGAAACCTATAAGACAATTATAATTAAAATTTGACAAAAAAAAAAAAAAATTTTTTTTTTAGTTGTACAACATTTGGGCATGAAATAAACATAAATGAAAAATCTGAATAAAACGTAAGAACCTTGTAGATTGATCACCTGTTGTTTAACCTTAGCAGATGAACTCAATTCATCATATAATAAAACAATATCCCTGAATGTTATCAGTCCATAGTTCTCCATCCCTCCACTTTCAAAGTCAGGAACAGCCACCATATCCAACTTGGGAAGGCCATAAGGAATAGAGAAATACCTAGATATTAAGAAAAAAATATTTCTTTTTCATTTTTAAAAACTTCGAGCGTTAATAAAATAATTCAACCTAAAGATACAAGAGAGGAATCTATAGAGATTCTAAACAAAACTTAATATTATGATTGAATGAAAAAGATATATAAAATAGTTAACAATTAAAACATGAAAAATATAAATATCTATTCAATAGTATTTACTTTTAATTTGAAGAATCTAGAGTGCAATTATGGGAAAAAGTGGTAATTAAGTATTATACCCTTTCAACAAATCCAATGTCTTCGCTGCAATATCTAAAGCAAATTTTCCTTGATTGCTTTTACCAGCACAAGTATACACACGGATTTTTAGTCCTAAAGAAGTAACAAGGTATATATGACTGTCAAAGTAGAAGAAAAAATATTGTAAAATAATTGAAAATTATAAGAAATACTATATACCATCAGACGAATATGTCTCTATGTAGTCCAATGAACCGACAACAAAAGCAACCAAGTAGGTGGACATAATTGGAGTCTCTTGAAAATAAACTGTCTTAACAATGCCATTATCCTTTTCACTTATCACTGGCATGTTTGATAGTGCAACCAAATTGGATGGAACTTCCAACGTTATTGTGAATGTAGCCTGTATTTAATTTAAAGAAAACAATTAATATAAGTCATATGCTTAGAAAAGTTCTTAGAAGCTTTCAAGGAAAAAAAAATAAAAAATAAAAAATAAAAAATAAAAAATTATAGCAAGCTAGACTATATTGTATATTGTATGTTTCTTAAAAATTCCATCAACATCTTATAAGATACTGTAACATAAAGTTGTGCGCCTCAAGTTAACTCAATAGTTTATGCCTTGAACCCAATAACAATATATATGAAAGGGAAGTGAGCTACTTGAAAAGTAAAAATTATGAAGTTTTATAGAATATTATGCCGGATCATATAAATAATTTCATGAGAGATAAATGAAATTTGCTAATTCAAAAGGATAGATAAATTTATTGGTAGAGTTGTAAATCAACAATAGCTAAGGGGGCCTTTGGTTTACATATTTTCCATTTTTATTTTCTAGAAAATGCGCGTTTTCCAGAAAATAAAAAATGATAATTTGTCATTCTCTATTTTTCTAGAAAATGTTATATCTTTTTTTAGAAAATAAATATAGAAAATGCAAACCAAACACCATTTTCTAAAAAATACGCATTTTCTAGAAAATAGAAAACACGTCAACCAAACACCCCCCTAAGATTTTTTCTTTGTTATTCACTAAACTTAGAGGTGTAAATAAATAGACGTTTGTGAACCAACTTGATATTTGGTTCCATAAAATTCATTTATGTTTGTTCAATAGTAAAAAAATTTAAATAAATAAGTTCTTGGTTCATTTACAATCCTAACTAAACTTGTAATTATAAAGTTCTAGCTTAATCTTGTTGATTGTGAGCTTACTACTTAAGTTATTTGAAGTTTCCTTAAAATCAAAGAAGTAAATTAAATTGTTTGATTAATTGAAATCTAATTTTGATTAGATATAGTAACAACTCAAGTACCTTAAAAAAATATTAATGTTCTTCTTTATTGAAAATTATTCTTGCAATCTTTGAAATAAAGTCATGGGTGTCTTGGTAGTCTTGATGGACTATAATTAATTTCCAGCCATTCAATTTAACAGAAAGGCATTCTAAGTTATGCCTTAGAAGTTATCCATCATGTATATGCCTTGAATATCTAGTGTCACGATCGATTAACACATCTACTATTGAGTCGTTTCTTTAAGAGTTTGTTTTTTCTAATTAGTGAAGAATAAAACTCTAGATTGAGATGAATTTGTAAAAATAAAGTAGTGAAGAATGAAACTCTGGATGCGCAAGAAGTTGTAAATCTAGTTATAGCAGTGAGAACAAAATGTTTTCCTTTTGTTTATTTTGGTCTTTTTGTTTTGGAACTTATATATGGTGATTAATTAGGCATTTCTTCTTAATTGTAGCAAGTTAATTGTCATTTTATTTATGCCTTATTTATGGCTTTTTAAATAAATTATCTAATTCTTAACTTTAGTAATCTATTCATTATTCATCTAGGTTCCACCAACACATGAATCGAGTAATTTATCAAACATAATTTCTAAAGATTACGAAATAATTTAACAAATAATAAAAAATAATAGTGTTAAAACTAATAATTTAGGTTAAGAAGGACCTTGAATGCTGGTTCATCCCAACATGGAAAACAACGTCTAGCATCTGTTGGCTCGAATTGGGTCAAAGCCATAATTTGTGTTTCTCCATTTTGCTCACAGGTGCTATATATAGAATTCAAAAAACAACTGCTTTACTTTATGTAATAGAAAATAAATTTAAGTTTCCTAAAATAAATAATAGAATGTACCTTCTATAAAACCCACTCGATCCATCATTTATGGTACCACTATATCGAATGCCTAGAATGCCTTTCCCAATTGAAAGAATGTCATCGAACCCTAGAATTAGGATCTCGTCATCTTTGACCTCGACAACACTCGAGGGATGCTTGAGCTCCTATCATATTAAGGTAATTTATTAAGATTATAAAGGAAGATATTTTGAAATAAGTAAGAAACAAACATAGGTTTCCTTACCTCTTCGCTCCCTCCAAGAAGAACACCATTGAACCAAATAGAGCTTTGCTCAACTATAAGGTCGGCAACATTAAGGACAAGGTATTTCGTGGGGGAGACAATGTCTATTGTGATCTCTATCACACCCGAGAAAGTAAAGTTAGAAAAGTCAACAATGATAGATAGATTATAGCTACGAGGGATGGCAAATTTTGGGAGCCGTGCTTGGCCCTTGAATTGTTCGACATTTTGTTTCAATTGTTCCATTTCCACCATTTCTCTTTCATGCATAATTGCTTGTGAATTTTGGTGATGAAAGAGGAGAATCATCATTATCAAACTTTTTATTATCATAGACGTAGAGAGGGATCTAAGTGGATTCATGATTCAATCTTTGCAAACAAATAATTAATAATGCAGTAGATGAAGGAAAAAAAAAGAGAAAAAAAAAACACAATTAGTGACTAGTTAAATGAGAAATCAATATTGATCCATCCTAAAATGCTACCACCAAAAGGATGGTAGCTAAAGATTGAAGGATGATGAATGGATGTAGAAAAAGTTTTGCTTCAGCTTATTTATACAAGCATGGTAGCTAATAAAAGTACGTTGAAAGTGGAGATTTTTTTGTGGAACCATACATTATTGAACGACTTACATTACCTATAGTTTTCAACACAATTTTCAAAAAAAAATAATAATAATAATAATTACTAAAAATAGTATCTAAATTGAGATTATCATTTTTTATTTTTGTCGTGGTCTATAGCGAATAATAATTGTGTACAAATAGCTAAGGTATCCTCTTTCATCCTGAATGTAGTACTCATTAGAGTAAAAGGTGATAATCCCATCCCAAGTGGCCCGATATTATCTGCTCCATAATAAGATACAGACAGATAAATCACGGGAAGTATTTTTTTCTAGTACAACGATCCTTTACATTGGATAGATCAGACACCCAATAAGACATTTAAGTCATACCAACATTCAATCTTGACATGACCTCACATTGTTTATTTGTGTCATTCTTTACTCCTGGGAGGTTGCCACATGTGTCATTCTTTACTTTGGATGGATAAGTTAAGGTTTCTTTCATGTTTGGAAAATTCTACCACAATGTTCATGCAATATTTATAA